>OX463761.1:1063463-1143463 GCA_949825005.1 Gasteruption jaculator
GAGGTAGAAAGCGGTGACTTGGAGAGACACGCTATCTGCAGAGGACTCCTCCGCGCTCTCCTTTCATTTCCTTTTTTGTTCCTCATTTCTCATCCTTCTGTTCCTTTTTTTTTTATCTCCACTCCTCTCAGCCGCGTAATCACGACGAAGGACGGCTCCATTTTCACTCCGGGTACCAACTAAAAGATCTTGGCTCTCCCAGCTCGCTCCGAGATTTTACACAAATATTTACACATTTGAGGCCGGCCCGAGCAGCCGCCAACCCCCTTTCCAGCTCCAGCCGAAACTATCCCGACGAGTTCCAGCGCGGTCAGCATCGCATCGCGGAATTTTTAGGTTTCGTTGTACCCTCGGAAGAAATATGATGAAACGACTCATAATCAGATTAATCGGACTTTACCCTTTGTATAACAAAATTCAACGCCGAATCCTACCGTGGCTAACTTTATTCCTGTAATACGCGGCCGACTGTAAGCCGGTCCTAAGTACAATTGCGAAATTGGTTAAGGACCTTTTTTGTTGTCCGAATTGAGCAGGACTCTGTTTCATTAAACCTTCGCGTCACAGGAAATAATAATTAAGTTTTCTATTAATTTCATTATATTTGCAATTATTTCCCCTCCCAATATTTTAATTCCACCACGTGGCAATTTTTCGTCGGTCGAAAATATTCATTCGTCCGAAAATTGCTCTCCTTCCATATCCTGCACTGGGAAAATTCCTACAGGGTAGTGAAATCTACCATGGATTTTCCTTTCCCATTTTGTCCTCGGCCGTGTCGATATATTGGACCACTTAATTTTGCCATTGAACGGAGGACAATACACCCGTGCGTGTGTGTGTGTGTGTCTGTGCGTCCGTATCGGAGGTATCCGATTTTCAAAGTGGGTATTAAAAAAAGAAATCTGTAGCAGTTAGAATTCATTATACACAAAACATGTAAAATGTTTTCGCGGACGACTGAACCGATCGGTTTAGTTTGTTCGTTGCGAAAGGAGATACAGTGCATAATGGTACCCCCCGCGGTGGCTTTACCTGCATCATCGACTAATCACATCGGATAATGGAGAACAATAAAAGATCCCCGTGAAAAGTGAAGCATACCCACCACTTACCTTTACTCGCCTACTCTCTGTTCCTTCTTCCTTGTGCTCCCGTCCCTCGCCCTCTCTCGCTTTCTCTCTTTCTCTCCTTTTACCCTCTCGAGAGGATATAATCCTCTTACGCGCAAAGTACAAAGTAAAATAGGCAAGCATCAGTCATCCGTGTAACAACTATACCAGAATTACGCATGGCGAGGAAGAAAAAGCCGGACACAAAGAGAGAGAGAGAGAGGGATGGAAGAGAGGAGGAAGAAAATACAAGAAACGCACCATTCGGATGCACCGGTAAATGGTAGCAACGAATCTTTCAAGTGCTGACGCTAAATTGACCCAAATTCCACCGACTCTCAATATTTGGACGGACCCGGGGTGCGGTTTCGGGGCAGCTGCAATTACGTCCTCGTTAAATCTGTCGCTAGAATGGCCACAGTCGGTGCACTTCGTCTTGGGATCGCTCGTGTGCCGCAGCGACCACCGAGGATAACGTTACGCTCCCAATCGGCTTCGATTCAGAGCGGAGCCTCGACCGTTCCGCTTTGAACGAACATCGCGGGAGCGGTTGCAGCCTTCATTGGGTGGCAAACGTACGCTGGAGCGGATAGAACCGCTAATTCCGCTCCGTAACGCTTTGCTCCAAGCGAACGGAGTCAAAGTGGACCCTAACTTGAAACCTTCCGCTCCAAACGCTGCTGAAACTTCGCTCAGACCCACTTTTGGACCGCGAGCTTGTTCCAAAGCGCATCGGGAGCGACAAATTCCGCTTTGCTCGCATCAAATCGAGGCAGGTGGGATCCGAACTTGAATCCTACCGCTCGAACGCTGCTGGAACTTGCTTCCGATGGAACGCAGAGGCCCGCATTTTGAGCTGCAGCAATGCCGAAGCGGATTGGAGCGTATTTTCAAGCATTCCGCTTCAAATTACAATCGCAAACGTATGCTGAAGGGGATAGGAGCGCTAATTCCGCTCCGGACCGCTTTGACTCGATCAAGCGGAGCCAAAGTGGACCCTGAGATCAAACCTTCCGCTCCTACAATTCCGCTTTATCTGGGATTCTTCGTCAATTAGCCGCATCGGGTGCGTTTTCTTCCGTTCGGGCGCGATTTGGGCCCCGCGCCGATGCAATTTCAGGTAGACTTCCGGTACGTCCGACGTGTCGATAGCGCCACTGGGATCGAATGGAACGTGCATCAAAAGCAAGAAGGGTTTGGATGCACGTATCTGTATATGTATACATAAATTGACGTATACGTGTACACAAATGCATGGCCTGCGGGTATCGAGATGAAAAGTAGCATAATGCGCGATGATTCGATGTGAAGTCATACAGTCCACCCCTAATTTCCGTCGCGAGGCATGTATTTATGTTGCACGTCAGCAAGCAGTTGCCACATTATACGATCCTCTTTATCCGCCTTTCTTTCAATAGAAGCGAGAGGTTTTGATATGCCTTCAACATATTCGAGTAACATCGGTATAGAAATAAGTAACAACATTGCATCGAGAAACATATACGTATATATATACGTACGTAATACATACACTTGATGGCGGGATACGATGCGAGTGAGAAAGACCAGGAGGAGGCGGAGGTGGAAGTGGAGGTGGATGTGGATGTGGATGTGGATGTGGATGTGGACGAGGACGAGGCCGAGGGTGGTTAGAAAGAGAACGATCGAGGAAGAGCGAGAGAGGGCAGAGAGGAGCAACCTAGTAGATTAGGTGGTAGGTATATCGCATAGTGGTGGTCGTGGATGAGAACGAAGAGAGGATATAGCTTTTGTAGAAGGGGTAGCTATAAAGGCTAATTGGTTAAAAGCTCACCGCTGGCTGCAGGCTTAAATCAAGATCTTGGAGTGTTATAATGGATAAGTAACACGGCGTGGCAGAGCATGGGTACCTAGTTTACTCGTTTCGTCCTCCTCCGGCGCCCTTACCCTCCCGGAGCGCGTTTCATCCCTTCTCGACGAGAGCCCAACCGTTGCGGAGCGGCCCTGAATCGTGTCTTCCGAGTTAAGGACACGACGCACGCCATTGGTGCAGCCCCGAAACCACCGCTAACCACACCAACGTGGCGCGAACCATCGATCGGCTCGTCGCCCTATGAGGCATCGCCGGCTTCATCCCTCGCGGAGCCAGACCCCGCCCTTGCACCCTCTTGTTAAACTCGCATATAGCTTAGTCATTCCATGTTCTACGCCGCTCCGCTCCGCTCCGTTCCGCTCCCATCGTCTCCGTGCCCTCCCCGGTTACCGATGTATACTTACCCTGGGTCCTCCCCACGTCCCTCGTAGTCGCTCCACTCCTCCCTTGTTTGATTATTCTCGTCCTCGCGACCCAACACACTCGCACACCGACGCGTCGACACACGACCAGCCGCCCCGTGTCGTCGGCCAACCTACCAACGAAATCTCAATGACTCGAAAAGTGTGGCTCGGTGCCTCGCACGTGCATATGTGCACGCATACGTGTCCACGATAATGACGATCGCCGCCAGGACCAGGATCGAGACGTGCCCCTGGACGCGCGTCTACATGTGACCCGCGCGAGATTGTCCGAAATTCCCTTAGCAGGAGTTACGAGTCGCGGGCGAAAGGAGCGAGCCACGAGCCAGGGCCAGGTCCCCGGGTCCCCGGGTCCCAGTGACGATGCGACGAGCGACGAGACGTGCCAAGTTCGTGCAGTTCGGTCAGTGCGTATCTCCGAGCCAGTAGCGATTGACCAGTGGTTGTGGGTGAAACCGGGGAAGTTGGTTTGTGAGTCGAAAAGTGATGGGGCTTGTTTGCGCGGTTACACGCATAAGTCGAAGAGGGTGAAGGGAGAGGAGAGACGCGCAGAGGAAGAGAGCAGGAGAGGAAAGGAGGCCAGCCAGGGAGCAAGTGGAAAGGAGACGGCGAAAGGGTGGCAAAAGGGAGTTTTAGGAGAAAAGAGGAGAAATCGGGAGAGAGTTCGAGAGGGGTGGGCCTCCGCTCACGGAAAAGTGTCTTGTCTCCTATCGTCCAGGTATCGTTTACGAATGTCGCGCGATCGAAAGATCCACCGTCGTTTCCCGTCGAGTGGCTACTTTAGCGAGGACCCGAGCGCGATCGCGAGATGAAGCTGCCAAGGAACTCGTCGGGCGCGTCTCCGCTGATCACACGGGCAGGGTGACGCGATGTCGCAGATCGGCCGATTGAATTAAGTGCATTTACCAGTGTCTTGATTCCATGAGAAACCCAAAGTCTTTCGAGGGAAGCTTAAGTAAAGTAAATAATTCGATAAATAAATAAATAAATAAGTAAACCGAGGGGAGACCATGGCCGGCGAGACGGAGATAGAAGTGTCGGTGGTGTCGGAGGAGGACCTGGAGCTGGAGGGCTCCAGGAGCAGCTCCGCGCCGGCCGAGATCCTGCTGCAGGAGAAAAACGGCAAAAACGGGCTGGCCAATCCCTTCAGCTTCGACGTGGGCAAGGCCGCGCTCAGGCCCGCGTGCAACCCCCAGTACACGTCCTTCAGCATCTCCAGCATCCTGGGCCGACCGGAATCGCCGCCGACCGACTCCACGTCCACGGAGCGCCAGTCGGAGGCCGATCGCAACTCGCCGTCGGGGGTGCCGTCCTCGCAGACGCCCCAGAGGGTGATCTCCTGCAGCAACCCCGGCAGGATCCTCTCGCCGACGTCGTTTAAGGGTCTCCGGACCGCCGAGAATCACAACGCCTTGGAGTCACGGAACAATTCCAGCGGGTTTAGCTGTGTCACTAGTGCCGCGAGTCCAGCGACCACCTTCTCGCCGACCGACGCTACGAACCCGCTGACGGGCCATCGGGCCGACCTGGAGATGCTCTCGAGGTACACGGACATGACATTTTTTTTTCTTTTTTTTTTCTTGATTTCGAGCTACCCCGAGATGGGGGTGCCGGTACATTTGTAATAATGAGCGGGAAAGAGGGAAACGGAAGAGGAAGGTGAATTTTACTGGGCGACGGTGAGGTCTAGGAGCGAATTTTCAAGTTTACCGAATTTTCGAATTGTTGTTCTTATTATTATTATTATTATTATTATTATTATTATTTATAAAATAGGAGAGAAATGTTATTAAGGCGGGGAAATTTTTATTTCAGGGTCTAGTAAAATTCTGGAAATTGGGATTTTTATTTTTTATTTATTTTTTCAGTAATTTTATTTTTCTTAATAGAAGCAACATTTTGCGTTGTTACAAATTGAAATTTCGCTTTTTGTGTAATAATACTTCAATACTATACAAATATTTTTTTTTTTCTTTAATTTTACAAAGCGGAAAGCGATTTCCAATTTATCATTGTAATTTGGACCTCGAAGCATAGTAAAATTTACAACTTCCCGATGTTTCCTGTCTAACGCAATTTTCTTAAACAAATTCTATAGTTTCGAAAGAAAATTACATTATTTCAAAACAATTTGTATAGTAAAATTTAGAATTCTCGAATTTCTTCTGGAACTAATTCACAAGGAGTCCTTACCAAAAACACCAGGATTCTAGTTCCCGACGATTTTCGCCGATTCTCGATTGTGACAAAACCTTTATAGCCAGAAAATGACGTTTTATCAAAGACATAGTTTACTAATAATTTGGAATCGGAGGGATAAAAATTAACCGGTCGCTAATTAGGCTTGCAATTAGTGAGCCCCCCCTCCGCCCCCAATTGCAACTGTAGCCATTTAGTAAAAATTCCTTACATAATTTCAACTGTTACATAACTTTTTTTTTCAAACACCTTAAATCCTAAATAGAATTGGAGGTCTTTATTTACACAAAATTCAGTTTAAGTGTGGGCTTAATTCCCGTGCACTTACAGACAAATTTTCCGGATCGTGAAATAATGCAATTACTGACCTGCTTCTATTTCTCTGCAACGTGCGAATCACCGGGGTTGCAAAAAAAAAATAGTTCATCCATTGCACGGAACTTCGATATCGATCGACTCGAATTCCCAAAACGAGTGTCTTTGAGGTTCCGTGATTTTTAGTGACCCCGATTCTTGAAATAGTCCAATTTGTCCAAATCGGAAAAAAAAAAAATTGGAAAGGACTGTTCATTTTTGTGGAAAAATATTTATAACAAATAGAAAGTCTGGAAAATATCCAATTGTTTACTAAAAAAGATAAAATTAACTAAAATCGCAATTTAAAAATAAAATTTATTGTCGGGTTTGATGTTCCCATTTTCTGGGAAAAAATTAAAAATTTCCGAATTCATGGGAACTCTCGAAATTCCTTCCAAAATTACATTTTAATGAAAGACATTTTTTTTATGGCGATTTAGTTTTAAAAAAATACTAATTTTCTTCAGGATACAGAATTTTTTGAACGCGTGCCGACAAAAGTGCCCAAATCCTGACCAAAAACCCGATTTCTGACACCCAATCGCTCTTTCTCGACTAAAGCTGGACTCCGTTTGGGAGCTCGGTTGCGGGAAAGGTAGCCACCTATCGGCAGTCGCGCGAAACGGATGGTCGACGTTTCCCCCCATTCTCGGTGTTGTTGTAATATTTGCTCTTGTCTGTGTTGGTGAGCATTAAAAGTGTCCTGCTTTAATCACGTGAGACTACATAGAAGCCGTGCTATAAATACATGTGTGATTGTATTTCTGTGTGTGTGTGTGTGTGTAGAGGGAAAGAGCTATCTCTCAAAAAAGGTCATAAGGCAAATGGATCCTTGAGATAAGATCAAAGAACACGAATAATGATCATTTGCCCCAGTCTTTGTCCCCGGCAATGATAGTTATCATCGCACCTCACGCGTTCAAGTGGTACGATGATGAAGCGTCACATGACGCTGTGTTTCGGGGGCAAATTAAATTAATATCAAATGTTCGTGCTTACGTAGCAGGCGATGGGCCGATCTGTCATTACTTATTTTCGTTCCTGAAATTTATCAAGAATTAAAAGGAAAAAAACAATGACGGGGAAGTAATGGGATTTGCCCTGAAAAGCATTAAACGAGTTTTGACTTTTTTTTTTGTTGCTAATTTGCATTCGTCACTTGACGGGACGTATTTTTCTTTTCGAAATGGTTATTATTACTTGCAGAATTAATAAAGACAAAAGGAAATAAATTAATTTTGTAAAAAATAATATTGATTTTCTGAAAAAATAATGTTGCAATAAATAATTTGCATTCTTTGCAACAACACAATATGCACTTGTCATTTGAGAGGACGTATATTTTTTAACATCCACATCTTCTAAAATCGATATTATAATTTGTTTTTTGCTTATAATAAAAAAATAACCAACATTAATTCACGCAATGTTGCAATAAACAAAATACAGTTTCTGCAACAATGCAATATCCACTTGTAATTCAACAGGACCCACATTTCTTAATATTTCCATCCCCTAAAATATTTATTAAAACCCGAATTATAAATAAATCGGCACTGAATAAAATAATGTTGCAAAAAATAAAATGCACTTTTTGCAACAATGTAATATCCACTTGTAATTCAACGGAACATATGTTTCTTAGTATTTTCGTCCCTTAAAATATTTATTGTAACCTGAATAATAAATAAATTGACAATAAATAAAACAATGTTGCAAGAAATAAAATGTATTTTCTGCAACAATGCAATATGCACTTGCAATTCGACAGGACCTATATTTCTTAATATTTGCATCCCCTAAAATATTTATTAAAACCCGAATTATAAATAATTTGACATTAGATAGAACAATGTTGCAAAAAATAAAATGCACTTTCTGCAACAATGCAGTATGCACTTGTCATTTGAAAGAACATATATTTTTTAATATCCATATCTTCTAAAATCATCATTATAATTCGTTTTTTGCTTATAATAAAAAAAAACCAACATTAATTCACGCAATGTTGCAATAAACAAAATGCAGTTTCTGCAACAATGCAATATCCACTTGTAATTCAACAGGACCCACATTTCTTAATATTTCCATCCTCTAAAATATTTATTAAAACCCGAATTATAAATAAATCGACGCTGAATAAAACAATGTTGCAAGAAAAAAAAATGCACTTTCTGCAAAATTTCCATATGCACTTTTCATTGGGGCGGGCACGTATTTCTCAACGTCCTCGGCTCCCGGAAAGTTCGTTACAACTTTCGTGAATCCAATGTTTCTTAACTTTTGCCACTAAGGTACACATATATGCCATCGTCGAAAGGGAAAAGGGCAAAATGTAGATAAGTCGCGGTAAAAGAACCAAAAAAAAGGGCGAAAAAGAAAAATAAAAAGACAGGGATAGGGATCAGATAGAAGAGGAGTTTTTCGGTATAGTGCGTGCGTGCGTACGCTTTGATCAAGATACACGCCGGCATATGGTGGCGTATAGTGGGAGGACGGGGTGTAACGCGTGCGGTGAGGATTATATTATATGGGAATGGACTTTGCGCTAGGGTGTGTAATGGGCCTATTAGGCTGTCTCATTTAATAACAACCGTAACAACAATGACCCCAACTCTCGGCGCTGGAGATGTATTTACTCGGAACTTAAACCATATATTCGGTGTTTGGAAAATTAAGGGTAAGAGGGGTTGAAGGGATGATTTTATCAGGCTCGCAACCCCTCGTCTTCTTCTTAAATATCGCTAACATCTACTCGGCGCCCTCCCGCGTGCCCATTTTCCATCCCTGTCACCGGGCTCGAGTGGCCCGCTCGAGCGCCCCTCGTGACGATTTCGATTTCGTCATTTTTGACGGTAATCCCCTTGCACCGAAAGCTGACCCAGTGTCCGGTCTCCGTTTCGCTCCAAATCCGGGCCCGATCTTCGCTCCCTTTTTGGGCAACCGGGGCCCGGAAGTGACGATCGATCCTTGTGATAAAATTCTCCAAAAAAAAAAATGGATAATAAATGGAAAAAAAGTGACGATTAAATCCTAGGGATTTTTCCAGCTACAATTCGCGGGCACTTCATTAGGTGCACCTGTAATACGCGAAAACACAATGGGAGGATGAAAAAAGGGAAGATTCCCTTTGATGAAGATGTTAATTAAAAGCATGTTCAAGTCCATAATGGATGAAATAATAACAATGCGAAATCGCTTTGAGCGCGACTATGTGGGTTTTAACGCCGAAAATTTGCCGCAGAGGAGCAATAAAAAAAATGGGCTGCCAAAAGGAAATCATCAAAATAAGTAGAGGAGCTCTCGCTGGTCTAGCGCAGCCAGCGCCCCTACCCTCGTGTGGTGGATACTAATCCCACTTACCCCATGGTGGCATTGTGTTGCTGATAAAAGTGAGGCATATTCCGGTAATATTTTAGTAAATGCTCTCTGTCAAAGGTGCAACTATTTCGGAGTGCGTGGTCTGAAGCTATTGTGTCGGTGGTATCCAGAAAAAAAAAAAAATATATATATATATATATATGTCTATGACATATAAATATTATAGATATTTTGTATATAACATATATATAACAATGGTAAGACGGAGATAAAATTGGTTAATTGGCCGTAGTCGTGGCAAAATGATATTTTAATAATTTTAAATGCTAATGAATTAGTAGAATTGTTGGTACTAATAATTATGTAATTTACATAATTTTATTTACCCAATTTTTGAATTGTTTTAATAATTAGGGTAAGTCTGTAGGAATAATTATTCCTTTATGGTAAATTATAATTATTTTCGTTGTTTCGATAATTACTAATTATCTGATATTTTGAACAAAAGTAAAAATTTCAATTGCAATTGCCATTACAATTTATTTTGGCAATTATTATGCATACTATTAATATAAATATTTTAGTAGAAATTAATGACTTGTATAATAATCTATAAAATAATATCTCAACTGTAGGAATTTTTTACTATAAAATAAAATAATCACGAAAAGATTTATATATTTACTAATTATCGAAGCAATTATCTAATATAATTTGAACAATCGTGAAACTCATTTCAACCATCATCAATTTTGAACTGTTAATTAATTGGAGAAAATTAAAATTTCCTGATAGTAGCGAAAAATTTCTAGAAATTTTTAACCATGAGTAATAATAATAATAATAATTCAATAATTATTTAGTAATTATCTAACAAATTATCTAAAATAATAATAATTATCTAAAATAAATTTTCAAAATACAAAGATATTAAGGAAAGATTTTTATTTGATTAAAAATAAAAGTTAAAAAAAAGAAACAAAGCTAAAATGAAAATAATTTATATAATAAATAATGAAAACCGGAAATAAATAATTAACATAACAAAATTCGCAATAAAAAAAAATGAACGTAATAAAATCCGAAATATTTGCTGAGAAAAATTAAAAAAAAAATATATATAGAATAATAACCTGCAATAAATTTCCAACTTGATTTTATCTGGAAAATCACCGGGTCTCTTCCTCTCGGGAAATAATTATGTTTATTTTTGCCCCGTGATCATGTTAGAAAATACAGGGTGGAAGAATGGGATGAAGCTGCAGGAGGAAGGAAAAGTACCTACACAAATATACCAATTTAATATTAAACAAGACTGAGAAGTTGCACAGTCAGACACTTCCTTTCTGCGGAGAACGTAAGAGCATTTCACTTTAAATAGGTGGATTATGGAGTGGAGATATAGGTGCATGTTTCCTTGGGGAACCTTGGGCTCCTTAACCTTCACCATGGCTGCGTTCACGTCTATCCATTATGTACGTACTCCCTAATTGATTCCCTCTCTTCCCTTAGATCCCTTCTTTTACATTTAACGTAATCGGATGCTTTTACTTCGAACCACCCCCTGCCCTTTGCTGCAAGGCAACATTTGAATCAAGAAACCCGCTGCATCTTGTCGAAAAGGGGAACATCCCGTGCTGTTTGTAGCAACCCTGGACTTGCGTCTGCAGAAAACAAGAAAAAAAACCGAAAAACAACCGAAAATCGCGCAATTCTGGCCCCTGTGGCCCGATAAGGGGGCCGACGGGGGGCCATCTCTACTCCAATCGGGGGTATCGGGTTCGAATCTAATTTCACCCAAATGTCCAATATCGGTAATTTTCTTGTCACATTTGAGACCCTTCGTGAAAAAGATCCGTCGGAGAGCGAGAGTCTGGACCAGAAAAGTGCATGATTGGTCGCATTCTCCACAATTATCTATTGTATTCTAGATAATTGTGACATCTAATACAAATAATGTAGTAATTGTATATTATATTTATTTTTTTTTTATATTTAAAAATATATTTTTCTCGGTCGTTATAATTCGAAATAATTACCATGAACTTTCCGGTACGAATTTATCTGGAAAAAATCCCCGAAATTTCGAGAAACGCGGGCCAAAATATTCTTGCCTCGCCAGAGAAGAGATTGAGCGCGACCGGTAGCGATTTGCAATTGGGAAATCGTGGAAAAAGGGTTATTAAATCTCGAGGTGCAACGAGGTGCTCGGCAGTCGCCGGCCGCCATGTTGTCAGCTGATGTCATAATACATTCGCGCTGAATATCCAGCGCAACGCTGACAGCGTCGACGTGCCGCGGAGCGACGGCCGGAGTGGCAATGGAGGCGAGGAAGAAAGTCAATATTGTCAGTGAAATTTGAAATGTGAACAAAAAAAATTAACACATTTTTTCAAATTGAAATCAACCAATCTCTTTTTCAAATCCACTAACATTTTTTATTTTCTTTTCAAAGCAATTTCTCTTTCAATTCTTTTCAATAATTTCTTTCCAATTGAATTTCATTCTTTTTTTGAACATTATTTTTCGGAATTGTCATTTTTTGTTGAAATATCAACAATTTTCGTTATTCAAATCTAATATTTAAGTTTTAATTTTACAATGAATCTAATTTTTAACCTTTTCAATTTCTTTCTTAAAATTATTTTCTTTTCAATTAAATTTTATTAATAGAGTATTATATTTTTTTTCTTCTAAATTGTCCTTTTTAGTGTAAAGATTAAAATCAATTTTTTCAAATCTAATTTGTAACTTTTTAAATTTCCTTTTTGTAAAACAATTTCTCCTTAAATCCTTTAAATAATTTCTTTCCAATTAAATTTCATTCTTCCTCGACTCCACTACTTTAACAAGATATTAAATATTTTTTTCTTCTTCAAAATTTTCCATATTTTCTTTAAACTTCACAATTTGTTTATTCCAATGCAACGATTTCTTGAATTCCCTCCCAAAAAATCGTCTCTCTCTTAATTCTTTCAACCAATTTTTTTCCCATTAAATTTCGCTCCATTTTCAAAACCCAGCACCCCAATGGGGAATTAGGTGCGGATTTTGAGAACTGCAATTATTCGACAACACCGGCGACGCCGGTAGGAACCGTGTCATTTTCGGGAGGACGCCAACAGTCATTGCATGAAAGGAAGTGGCTCTTAAAAATGTAAATCTTGAAGGATTCAATTATAGCAGCTTGAGTACATAATGAATGGGATCGAAACTCCTTTTTTACCGGAGCGCTAACTAACCCCCTCGCCGTGTGTAACGGTACACTTCCGAACGTATCGTGTTGCGAAAGATCGTTAACCGCAGTATAAAGAGTTATACATGAGAATGATGTTTGGTCACCAAAATTGTATGGGGTTTGCTGCTGAATAAATCAATACTTATACACACTTGCGAGAGAGAGTGTGCAATTCTCGTCTCGAGCTTCCATTCCACCCGTTCGCTGACGAAAGATAACGGCGGATAATGGATCCTTGGCATTTCAACTCCCGAAAATCGGCCCGACTGGGGATTAACCGGCCGGAAATAATTCAGTGAGTCCCTAAGAATGCCTCTCTCTCTCTCTCTCGAAGAAAAGGAATCTCTTTGAATCTTCGAGGACCTCACCTCGTCCGGCCAACAATCGCTACTCGAGCACGACTTGGCTCATAAGTGCGCACGAGTGTGTGTACAAGCATGGACTGGAAAAAGAGCATTTCGCTGAAGAAGTAAATAAGACGGATTTTTCCTTTTTCTTTGAAAAGAGCGCTTGTACCTGCTTTCGAGCACAAACAGCGGCTGGAAACGGGACGAGAGAATGGGGCCGAGCTATGGGCGCCTCTGATTCAACGAGTTCACGTAATTGCCTCTTATAATCACTAGCCCGAGGTATTTGTAACGAAAAAAGGTATAAAAATCGAACAATTTGGGAGGGGGAGGGCTACTAAAAGGCCAAAAATGGCCCCCGAAATGGGACAAGCCAGGCTCTAATTTTTGTTGGACCCTGATTGTCCCCTATTACTCGCTCTTTTCCGAATGTGAAACTTTATAGAAAGAAAAATTACCAAAAAGTAACCAGATTACACCAAATCAAAATGGTAAAACTCCCCAGGAAACGAAAATTTCCAAATGGTCACGCAGCCATTCTCCACCCCAAGCCTGTTACCCTTGATCTACAAGGAGAAGTCGTAAAACTTTCTCGTGCAACTTTGTACGTTGGCTATTACCGCGCGATTATCTACATATTGCATTAGGAAACTATTGTTCGCGTTATTAAATACGTCCCTGACTCGGGAACCAGCGCGACCGGCGCTAAAATCCACCCGATCGAGATGAAACCCGACACGCTTCCCGATACGCTCAGACTAAGCATTGACTCAAATTATAACACCCAGATATTTTCGAAAATACGGCTCGCCTCTCTATTTGTCCGGTAAATACCCGGCCGCTGTTTGCACGCTCCGGCCGTAGTTTGCTCACGACCGGGAGTCGCGTGTTGTCCCTGAGTTCTTACAAATATTTGTCGTCACGTGACCCTGCGATAAAAGCAAAAATAACCACCGAAAACACTGTATCAATTGGTGCCTGATGATTAATAGGATTGTCACTATTTCTGCCGCGCTAATTAACAAGTTGCCCGCCATTAAAAAGTACAGGGTCCGATTCGAGATTCAAATTTTGTTGACGCCTTCGGTGGAAATAGCGTTGGGATGGTGAAGTCGGCCCGACCGTGAGCAATCGCATGGACGGGATCGGACTGGACTTCCGGTGGTTAATTGGCGAGTGAGAGACGAGTGAGAGCTAGGGCAATTGATCCATAATTGACGGATTGATTTTCAATACCCGCTCGCACGTTGCGTTAGAAAAGCTGATAAGTAAGCAAGCAAGCAAGCAAGCAAGCAAGCAAACAAACAAGGCAACAACGTTTACTATCAGAGGAAAGCGACGAAATAAGATCGGATAGTGCCTACACCCAACGTAGACGGAATATCTATCTCTTAGCATGCTCGGAAATGAGCCAGGAATATACGGGGGAAACTAATATGGCTTCCGAAGCCTCGTCTATATCTATTACCTTCTACCTTCAGACTGTACTTGTTATACTCCAAATATGTGTAGCTCGATGATGCACCTACCTACCTGCCTACCTACCTACCTACCTACCTACATTTTGTATCAAGCAATCATCACCTTCGATCGATAGCACTTCAAGCTCCTGGTACAGAATTTCCTCGGCGTTTGTCTTCCACTGTCTAAGCCTCGACCGGTAAACAAACCGCAAAACAAATAACAATCGCCAGGGAGAAACCTTTCTCAGGTACCTGCGGGGGTACCTTTCACTGGCCAGCGGGCAGAGGATCCAGCGCTCCGAGAGAAAAACAAAATGTGCCTCTTCGAAGAAGGAACCCGATATCGCAGATACTTGTCCAACCTCGCGTCAATGGCGCGGGCAATTAGCGGTCCCGTGGGATCAATTGGCGAGCGATTGCACATGAAGACAATATCCTATTATGTGGCCGCAGTATCGGCTCCCGTAGGATGATACTCCAGTCCGCAGCTCGGGTTAAACTGGAAGCCGAAATGCCGGAGCGATGGAAACAGCCGTTGCAAGGCCAAATGTGCAAACCCCGGCATCGTGGCTCAGGGTTTGACCTCGGGTCCTCGGACAATGGCCAGTTTCTTGACAACCAGACACTGCGGATCTTCCGAGGAATTTTTTTTAACCGAATTCCGATTTTTTGCTTACAAGAATCTGGAGAGACTCTGATGAGCCAAGTGTTGGAGCGATGTCATAACCTCAAAAACCATAATTTGTCGATATTAAGAATTTGTGGTTGTATGTCGGCAAATGTGTCACTATCTGGATGCAGTGTCCATGTCCTTTCGAGGCTAAGCTTCGATCCAAGGTCGAATCTGGACAATTAGGTCCCAAGTATGATCTTCAATCGGAGGACAATTGCTCGAGATGCGTATTACCGGGACTTGGACCCGAGTTTTCCACGTGACTTCCACTTTCTTCAGTCTCGTCTCGCTAATCCACTTAAAAGTACCATTACTATTACGACGGAGAACACTGCTCTAATTGCCCCGGTCTGGAATTATGAGAATTAATTTGAAGAGCGGTTGATGTTACACGTATTCTGCGCTCGTCGAGGTGTCAGTGACGATGGATAAAAATATGCCCGTGTTCGTGCCTCGCTTCCTCCGGCTAATGTTTCCCTGGCTTCTACACGAAAACGGGGAACTTGCCAACGCATTAGTCCGTGTTGGTGCGTGGGTGTAAATGCGAGTAGAAAGGCAAGAATGATGACTGTATCGCATTTGTTTGCTGTCGCTCTTGGTGTCCCAAAATAGGGACAATTGACCCGAAAAAAATGTGATTAGTTGCGGAACTACCCATTTTAGCCCAAAAATTTATGCTCCTAGTGTCCAGTGTCTCAACGACTGGGCCACTGGTAGCGACAGTCTTCCATTTGGGAGGGTGGGTCACATTCTGGACACGTCCAACGTGGATTTGAAGCGAGATATCCAATTTTCGAGCGTCATCGGATGAGTAACGCCACGATTCTCTCTTTTTTTCCGGCAGATTCAGCTTGATGTCATCGCTGATCGCTGGGAGGTACTCGGTCGGCATCGGCAGCGTGATCTTCCCATCCACGCTGCACTTGCATCAGCAGCATCAGCAGCAACAGCACCATTCGCGGCTAGCAGCGGCTGCGGTCTCGTCGGCCATCACCAACCAATCGGAAATAACAGAAGCCGATGGCATCCGCGGGGTCCTGCCGAACTCCCCAGGCTGGCCGTTCCCATGGAGGCCAACGCATGGGCTGCAGACTCTCGAGCATCCGTCGCAAACTGACGTCGTCGGGTCACTGAGTCGAGTCAGTCCAGCCTCTGCTTCCTTTCCACAACGAGGTAAAGTGTTTTCAGCGTTATATCCTTTTTTTACCATTTGTGTGCCATTTTCGGCCCCACCTCTGGTTCCACCAGAGGTTGGCAATTGTGTTAATTGTCCCTTTTTCAATTTATGCACAAATTTCGGGACTACTTCTGGTTCCACCGGAGGTCCCCAAATTGACCAATGGACATAGAGTAGGTTGCCTGTCTCCTATTGACACGTACTCCTGTTAAACTTAAAACGGCAAACAAAGTCACAAAAAAGCAGAGAGAACCCGAAACGTGCGGTTTATTAGGAAAGAGGATGTATAGCTCCCAGGAGAAGAGATGAGGAAAGAGATTAAACTTGAAACGTTAACTATATAGGGGTGATTCCTCTGTTCCCTGTTCGTTTTACAAATTTCAATGTGACAGAGGGACGAAAATGAAGGAGGACTGTATTATGTCAGAGAAGGTAGGAAGAGGGAGAAAAGTGAAGGAGGGTAGATAGATGGGAGAGCGTGTAGAGGAGAGCCAGTAAGGCTTCCACGGCTTCCGCCACGACAAACCAACGTCGATCGCCTTACCTGTCGATCGTTTTGCTACTGCCACCTTACCTAAGTACTGTGCTATCCGTTTGTCTGTGTTATACACACGTGTCATACATTTTCCGCATATTGAAAGACGCAACGATGTTGTCACGTTCATCCGACAATCGCTTTTCACTCTTCATTCCGCCCCAGTCGAGCTTCAAGCCGATTATTAGGCCCAACCGTTCCCCGATCGAGCATCGCACAAAACAGAATCCCGCTAAATCGGTGCCCCTTTGCGATCTTATCTCTCGAAACACTGACTTCGGGGTCTCTTGGCACTTGCTTTTCCGTCCAGAAGTGGTCCAGAAAGGCTAAATTGGCCCGGAAGGAGCACCACCTTTTTTTTTCGTTACTGGAAAGGGCAGGGCCTAGATTTTGCCAGTAGCTACCGCGTTTTTGGTAACTTCCGCAATGTAGGACGCCAATCTTGCGGCATTTGGAAATCAATAAATTCAGTTTCGGACCTATATCTTAGGACCACCGCCATTATCCGAAGTGAAAAATTCGGAAAGTCTGCCGGAAAGTAATTCGGAGATACGTCCGGGGAAAAAAAAAGTAAAATTTCCAGCGAAACTTCGGCAGCGGAAGATTGTTTGTTTTATCTATATACAAAGTACACCGTTACCGTTGTTTTCTACACAATGTTCCGTATTGTTCGGCAAGATGTTCGCCTGTGTTGTTTTCTTTTAACTCTTGAAAAGGGTGGACATAATACCGGCGGCTTTCAGGTCTCAACACTGCTTAAAAAAGTCAGGCGTCAGACCGAGCCGGATTATTTCTACATAGGCTTACATCTCCACGGTTCTCATGATGCACTTATCATTCGCTGAGTCCAGCGAAAGAGTTATAAAGGACACCATGCATGGGCCCTGAAGGAACCACCCCGATTCCCCTTGTTCGATCGACTCCCGATCGGAGATTCCCCATTTTTTCAAAAATCCTGCAACCTTTCGGGTCCTAACTAACAATTAAAGTCTATAAATTCCTTTTTTGGTGATTCGCAGAGGACCTGGAGGACGACAACGTCGGGGAGGACCGGTTGCATCGAACCAGAAGTCCCTCAACGGGTGACGAAGGTCACAACGACCTCGGTGACGACGAGGACGGGCCGGACGTCGACGGCGAGGGCGAGTCGACGAACTCGACGAGTTTGCACGGCTCGTCGGGTGGCAACAATAACAATAGTGGCAGTGGCAATCAATCGGGGCAGAACGACGGACGCGACTGCGGTAACGTCAAGAGGAAGAAAAAAACGAGAACCGTCTTCTCAAGGTCGCAAGTGTTCCAGCTGGAAAGCACCTTCGACATGAAACGCTACCTGTCGTCGTCGGAACGCGCTGGCCTGGCGGCGTCGCTGAGACTGACGGAGACTCAGGTGAAGATTTGGTTCCAGAACCGGCGCAACAAATGGAAGAGGCAACTGGCCGCCGAACTGGAGGCCGCTAACATGGCGCAGGCCGCTCAGCGACTGGTACGTGTACCGATAATTTACCACGAAGCTTCGGCCGGCGCCAGCGTCGTCAATCCCACTTCCGGCAACGTGTCCGTCTCCGTGGCCGCGTTGCCCTCGGTGCAAGCGCCGTCGGTGTCGTCGGCGCTGTCTCATCCCGTCGGCGTGGGCGTCGGCGTCGGCACGTCTTGTGCCCCGACAACGGCGCAACCGATTTTTTATTCGCATCACCACCATCACCACCATCATCCCGCGCATAGTTTGCAGCAAGCCCACGCTTTGTTACCTCATCAAGTGCACCAGCAACCGCCGCCTCCGCCGCCACCGCCGCCCAATCCGCAACCGCCTCCCAATTCCTCGCAATAACAGTTCTCCATCGTTGAATTACCGCACGTTCGGTCACCGGTTCGGAACAATTCTGGTTTTCGGTTAATTAACGTCGACGATTGACCCAAAAATTAGCGCGGGCGATGGCGATGGTGTTGGTGTTGGTGATGATGACGATGATGCTGACAATGATAACGCGAATGAAGCCGAAGACGATGTTGATGACGATGACGATGTCACGTCTGTGACCTTTTTACTGCGCACAACGTTATAGGCTGCAATTGCTTGGATCGGTAGCACGCGAAATTGCGGTTAAGAACGAGAGCATTTCAGGCCAATGATATTAACGACGTGAGTTAACTGTGATCGAAGAGACGATCATTGCGATTGGAGGCTTGTCCATTTAGAGTTTTACAACTGGCCCAGTCGCGATAGTCGGGCCATCCTTGAATGGCACAAAATTGGTAAAAAAAGTATCGGTGAAGGGCCGTCGCTGGTGTGAGAGCTGATAACCAGTAAGAGCTCAAAATTTATCGACCCAAGAGTGAAATTCTTCTTGGTCCATAACTTTCTCAATCAAGTTCATGGCCACTTTCGGAATCTGCGGGATTGGTCGCTCCACTCTGGGCTCGAAGTTGATTCGTCATTTTCCCAGCGAACCGGTACTTGTCCTGATCTCGGGTCCGTTGTTGAACTTGACAAGGATTAGATGGGCAGGACCAGGGAGGCCTTTCGGGCCCGAAATTGCAGTCACCAGCGTGAAACAGGTTGAGGGGAACATGCCTCTTTGCGATAATGTATTGTATGATTTCCCCGAAGCCGTTGCGACAGAAGGGTAGGAAAGCCAAAGCCTTCAAAGTACAACATTCTTCAATTGCTGGTAACATCGACGTTTCTCTATATTTCTCTACTTTATGTGCTCGTGTATTATACCTGAGAATCGGTTACGCGCGTTTGTGCACACACACGCGGGGATACGTTTACGGCGCGAAAAATATCCAGCTCTCTTCTTTCTTTTTTTTTTTAAGTCGTGTGACCACTGGGGAAAACGAGCGACAATACGGCGAGATGGAAGGAAGGTTCGTTGCGTTGTTCATTCGTACTTTAGTAAGTACATTCGTACATAAGTACATCGTCGTGCACTTCAATCATCATTCTCACACGTCGTTGCGCATCATCACACCTATACCATCGTGCGTATCCATACACGTACCTTGTTCTCCATTTTGTACTTATGATCTTTCTGCGAAGCTTTCCATTCAAGAGCGGCTCTTCTTTTCTCTTGTTGGCAACCTTACATACAGATTCACCCACACTTTTCGCTACCCCGCCTTTAACGTTGCGCGTATGCACAACTTTTTTGTGCCAGACCATGGGGAGTTCTTTAATATCCAAACCCAGGCACTCCGATTATATGCCTCGGGTTCGCTGCGAAAGTTGTTGATGTATCGTATCAAAAAACTATTCTTCGCGTAATTCCACCGGCTCTTCTCTCTTTCGCCTTCCGCTCCCTTCAATCTTTATATGGAAATTGTTGTCTTTGTCGGCTTACCGGTTATTATGTTTTTCACACTTTCATCGGATTCCGCCAGCCCGGGCTCGCTTAGGCCTCGCAGAACTCCAAGAAAACGGGTCAACCACGGATACACTGGGTTAAAATGGGGTAAGTCATGGTCTTCCAGTTCCTCGAGCACCCCATTCTGCCCCGTTCTCGCTTGAACCTTAATTCCGTAACGCGGGATCTAGGTTTTTTCTTCGACAGCAACAAACTTGACGTCTCCCAAAAATACATTGGACGGTATATCCACGGAGATTGAAAAACTTTGCCGGCACATTATTGATAACAATACCGGAATCGTGTTACAGCCTTCCACGTCACAGCCCGCCCCCTTCTCGCAGCTTCTTTTCTTCGCATCGCTCCGACCATCCCCCTGTAGTAATTTAACGCTAAAAGTAGGTGACAATGGGATCGAAGTTTACGCTCGTCGACACTTCACGGAACCATAAAGTAACGATCGTATTACGACTGAGAGTTTCGCAGAAACCTACCATTTCCTCCCGCGCAGGAAGGAAACGCTAGGTAATGGATTGAAAGCGAACTTGGCCTCCGGGAAAATCTCAAAATTTTTCGCGATTCGCGGAACGCAATTTTCCAAGCGCCGCTCCGGTTCAAAAGCCAGACCTACTTTCCTCCCATTTTCCGTCGCCGCTTCGAGTGCTTTTAGAAACCGCTTCTGATTAGTTGCAAGAAATCAGGGGAACTATTTACCGCCGTTGCAATCACGTAAGTGTGTAATCCAAGGAGGCATTAACTGAAAACCAGCACGACACGGCTACCCCCGAATGCTCTTTTCTCATGATAAGAGGTCGTTACGATTTTCGCTCCTCTGGCGCTGGCTCGAGGAACTCCGAATTCAGGACGATCGACAAAAGGGCTCATGTCCCGGAAACAGCCCCAGGCCTCATCTCGCCACACCTTCGGAGCGATTGCTCAGGGTTGCCGGCCGAGCAAGTACTTGACGCGACAACGAGTCACCCGAAGTCGGGGGCCCAGAGGGACACGGGCTCTTAATCGTCAGCGTAGCTTCAATTGGCTAATGAATTAAGCCCGATGCGGTTTGAGGTAACGATTAATGACACGGCTCGCGCACCAGATGCGCCTGGTATCGGCGTGGGCCGACCGGCAGATGACAAGCAAGCGCTTCGCCATCAACGAGCCGTAAAGCCGGAGGATCCCGGGTCTAATTTATCGCTCGGGGAGGTTATCTGTCGCGAAGGATCGCTTTCGTGACCGTCGTCGTAGAATCTAGATGATATAATTAAGTTAATGGAATAATACTTTGCGGACTCCTCGTTTCGGATCCACCGCGTGGATCGTGTGCGTGGGGTCCGATCCTCTTTTTCCTCCTTTCCCTGTCCTTTTTAACACATTCGTTTGTGTTTTCAAGCCACACCCAATACAGGGAAAAACACATGCGATATTCTCTTCCTCATAATACCTACACTACTGAAATTGCTGCTATAACGAAAGAGGAAAAGAGTCAATGGGTATAAGCACTAAACACGTAACTATGAAAGGAGTTCCGAGGGGGTTGTGCGAATCGTCGCTAGATTAAAAAAAGAGAGAACCTTTTTTCTCCCTTTTTTTTTCGTTTGCTCTTTTATACAGAGCGCTGACTGAGACTGCACCCCTATAAACCTCCCTTCTTCTCTCGGCGGCAGCGGCAGCAGCAGCAGCACCGTGTGTTCGAGAGAACCTTTCACCATAGCGTGTTCGCCATGGCTGTGTTCGTACATACGTGTACGAGTACATGTACCATTCGATATCTCGCGACCGTCTGCTTGAAAGCAATTCGATCTACCCAAGCGCTGTAAAGCTCCCTTTTTATTATTTCTGTCTAATGCTCTACGAATTGAGAACACAGAGCCCACGAAGGCGTGCATGTGTGTGCGGGCGTGGGCGACGGTATTATGCATTGGCTGTTTTCACGAATCGAACACCAGCTTCAAGTTTAATACTTTTCAGCGGATTTCGTTCTTTTTTTTGCCTTTTTCGTTGCCAGGAGGATCCTCGCTCTCCGGTCCGATCTCGGCCAAAGCGCGATCGGTTTCCAATCAAGTCCCGATCGGACCCGAACCATCATGAAATAAAGAATAACCGAAAAGCCACGAGCGCTGTCTGGCCAATTTTTTTTTTTGCCAGCGAACGCACGACACGTGTTCGAATTAGTTTGGAAATCTGAGTGACTGGAAAAATTACGGACGGGGTATAAAAAAAATGTATTTTTGAAATGAGCAATAAAAACTTCAGGGTGAGTAATTGTTTTGTGACGCTGAATGGGACAGTTGTTGACTTTTCAGAGTTCGCATATAGCCTGTCGTTCTTATACGCGAGGCGCATGAGTAGGGAGTCAACAAATGCATAATGCGAAATGTAACAAAGCGTTTGTGAAGCGGATGAAAAAAAATTTCGCCATTTCGGGAAAATGGTTTCGGTGTGTCTCGTAATTGCAGAATAACGTTGTGTCAGTAGGTGTTACCATGCGGCATATTTCAAATACCTGCAGGCATGATGATGTTAAAGCAGAGAGGTTCGCAGAGAACTGTAAATTTTTTTTTTCTTTTTTCTATTTTTGTGAAATTGCTTCAAGGATGTTTCGCAACGTCGAACTGTCGACGATTCCCCCGGGGAATTTTTTTTATCTGGTTTTGGAAAATCGATTGATCGACGTTTACGGAAAATAGGAACAGTCCGATCTCAAATGTTGAGTCGTTCAATAATTTGTAATAATAAACATTGCGATTAAACAAACCCTTGGACTTAGAATGTACGAAATTTGAGGAATCGAGAAAAAATCAAGGCGAAATTTTTTCCGACTATGCGAGAATTTGGAAATTGATGAAGAAAAAAAAAAGTTTGATTTTGCAAAAGATCTTTGAAGCGATTGCGTGATAATGAAAATTGATTATACCTAGTCATAACCGTGAATTTCACTGGCCACCCTTTGAGTTTAAGGAACTTGTGGGAATTGTAATTTGTAATATATGTAAATAATAATTACATGTTGAATCGACGTATGTGACATAAACAGATAAAAAAAAGAATGTTTAGCTTTTAATAAAAACTGTATATTGTGAACGAAAAAAAAAAAAGTGACTTATACATCAAGCGACAAACGAACCTCTTTTCATCATTTTAATTACCATGGAAAGATCCCTTTTTGGTTAAAAAAGGGAAGTAGATTTCCATTAAACATGGTGAGTAATCATGAATAAACCAGAGTGCTTACGAAAGTTTCTCATAGTAATCAACATGAAATGCAGAGTTCGTTATACAATATTATACGCATTTCTCCTGAAAGTGCATTTCTCTCATCTTGTTATATGCTACTTCGTTCTTTTTTTTTTTTTTTCACCGTGTACGGTTTAGCCCCAGACGGTGCTTTTACGTAACATTCCATTCGCGGACATCAAATAAAAGGAATTGTGTAAAATCGTCGAATTATAATCAACTACTATGGCCGCACATCTCCCATTGTTCCCTAGCCGCTATCGCAAAAAAATATGGATCTGTTACTCTGGATGATAGTGGGTACATAAAATGGATGGATAGGTGGATGGATGGATGGATGGTTGGGTGGATGGAATCTCAACGCAAAAAGGGTGCCTTTGAGCTACCTCTCGTTCGGTGGTTTTCAGAGATTAATTAACGAAACGTTCGCCCGAGGGCCGGAAAAGGATCGGGAGCAGCGATACCGGGAGTAACGTAGCAGGAGAAGAGCCGGGGAGAGAAAAGGGATGACAGGATATCAAGAAATTAACAAATACCCTACTTAAATATACTTTTATTTCGCCAACTTTTGATTGGTATTGATTTTTACACGAGTTTCCGACAGTGGAATTAACGAATTGGGTCGAAATTGTTACAATGGCTCGCATTGTTATAAATAATACGGTAAAAAGTACATATTCAACGTTCAGGTGAGTGAGATGAAGTTGAGTGTGAGCAATTCCTCTTCCTTTCGTTTCTCCATTTTTTACAGTTAGCGTGTTCGATATTAGCGTGTCTTTATTAGCGATGGACTGTTTCCGTTCCGATTATGATTCTAGGAGGGGCCCGATACTCGCCCCAGGCACCACTAGCCCACTCTGTCTCGTAACGGTCCGATATCGGCCAACCCAAGGCTTTGGCAATGCCTTAACGTAAAACCCCATTAGTTTAAATCCATGTCAAGTGCCGTTCTTGTCCTTGCCATACTTTAATGGGACGAACAAATCTCGCAACCTACAGCGACAGCTCCCTCTAGTAACCAGGCGCCAAGATTAGCATCGAGGAAACGATAAATTTCAATTACGGAAGAGAACCTTTGCTTGCGAGATCACCCTAAGCGCCCTCACCGGCCCTAATGGCACCAATCACTGCAAATAATGACTCGACCCCAGAAAAATTGCTGAACAACCAAAGAAAATTTACTGAAAAGGATTTTTCTTTTCGAAGCTTGGTTCGGATTCAAAAAAATTGGATGGATGAAAGAAAAAAAAACAAATTCCATAAATTTTGTGGTTACACTGATTTCGTTCCTTCCCTGTGTGGATAAAAACGGATGAACGATAGTACCGGGGTGAGGGAAAGCAATGATAATTAGTGCAAGAAAACCCATGGGGATTCTTGATCTCTGTAGTTGGGATGTTAAAGCCCTGCATGTGATAAAAGCAGTCAAAAGGAGAAAAGAATAGTAATAGCTGATCTTTTAGTTAATAGACTCGTATATTAGTTGTCTGCTGTCAGATTGACCCCCTTCCTACTAGCTTCCTCTTTCTCTCTCAATGGATAATCGACTGAAAATAACCCCAAGAGACAAGATCAACCCCTCCTTCCCCAAGCATTTATTCGCTGGTACTTCATTTCTATAGGAGACGGGTGCATCTGTTAGTCTTGAAAATGAATGAATGTATGAATGAATGACTCGGACAATTAATGAAGTACTAAGAGTAGTGGAGCAAAGGAGAGTAGGAAAAGGAATCCCTTGATGACTTTTTATCTAAAATCCTTTTTTTCAATCTTTATATACCCACTTTTTCCCTTTTTCTTTGAAGATTAAAGATTACGTATAAAAAGCGTTACGTTAATACTGAAATTGATTCGAAATGGAAAGGGGGAAAGAGTGTTCCTTTTACACCAGGTTAATAATTAAAATTGCCGCTGACAATACCGTGTCTCCCTCGGACGCAGGTAAGACGACGATTCTTTGACGGAATTATGGCAGTTGTAAACCGATCGCGGATTCCTCGACGGTGGGTCCCTTTTTTTTTTTAGATCGTCCGAAGTTTGGAAGCAATTTCCGAGTGATGGATAAAAGCATTTGGCTCGAGGAGATCGTATACAAATTCCCGAAGATCGCTACCGTAAAGTAGGTAGGTAAAGTAAATCTCGAAGAAAGGAGGGAAAAATATGAGAACATAAGTCTCGTGATAAATTTGAGAGACGAGAAGACAGATATAATACAAATAGCGGGGACAAAGGGAAAAAACAGAGCTTATTATTTCACGAAGAAGGGTAGTTCTTATAGGCTACTATTACCACTACCATCGCCAGTAACGCCCCAAAGGGAAGAATAAAGTAAGAAAACTGAAAAAGGATAAGGGGAAAAAAGAGGAGCAAAAGAAACTGTAAAACGACACCGCAGATAAACGGCTCATCCTCTTTGCCATCTTAAACCAAACCCAGTCTACCCGAAGTCTCGCGTGTCACGTATATACGCACCCGGAGAGGGTCTCCGCTGTTGTTTGGGGCTGATTATGCAGTTACAAATGCTGTTTTTTTTCCCTACCTGGGGCTTAAGTGGGCTTTTGAGCTAATTGTTCATTCTTACGTAATTGTATAATTTATGTGAATCGTTTAGTTTTGGAAATTACAATTAGCCAATTACACGGAGTGAAGGAAATTGTCGAAACCGAGACACTTGGAAGGATATCTCGAGGGTCTGGGCGATGACACGGAACCCAGTCGCGTTAATCGGGAGGTAAAACGAACGGGACAAGATGAAATCGGGGTACGCGTGGAGCCTGTGGGAGGTTTCGCCACCATGCATTCATACATATGGGTTCATCTGTGTGGGTATAATTGTTACTAGAGGGGCTTTGATTACTTGTTTTAATCTTCCATCGAGCGCTGGGCGCCTGGGCGAGCATCTGTCACTCAAAATCTGGTAATTGCAAGTACTACACTAACCATCAGCTTTCCTTTCTTTTCCTTATTCCCTTGTTTGTAGATAGGGACAGATAGGAGTTGCTATTAACTACTGTTTTATTGCTTCGGTTCATCGCGTAGTTCTCAATTCTTTATGTAAGAGACCAGGGGACGGGGCAGATCGGGGTACGCGGAGTGGAAATGGAACGGCTCTGGAATGATTCCAATTCATCAGTTGCGTTCAAGTGTCACTTGGGAGAAAATACTTTGTAGTTGGTAGAGTGATAGGGAAGGTTTCCTATTCACGGGATAGAATGGGGTACTAAATTCCATAAACAAATATTTATGGATCATTACTTACAGTCTTGGAAGAATAGGTGCGCCTTAATTTTGTAAATTTTTTTGTTTTTGTGCGTTATTATGAATGCTCTTTAATGCCTTCCCTTTTTTGTCGAAATTTTTCTTTCCAAGGGTGTGAAAATCATGGGAATGTTTTTCACCAATTGAGTGCTTTGATAAACCAGTGCTTCCACTTCCAACTTGAAACGCCCATAAACTCTCTTTTCTAGACATCTGCCTGTTTCTCCAATACACTTTTTGTCAAACTTTCTTGGCGAGATTTCGTCAAAGATAACATTGTGTAAATTTCGAGGGTACTCTATTTTTCCCCAAACATATATTACATTATCTTTCATCTTTTTCTGTCTTCGACTAATCTGCCCAACTCATTACACTTAGTGCAGTTGACAGCTCTTGTAATTTGGGATAAACAGAATTTTCTTTGCTCTTTTTCTTTTCCTAATTCCAATTTCCAGTTTTTTCTTATTTTAATTTTGTTTGGTCTTTTTCTTCTTGTAATTCCAATTTCCAAAATATTCCACAGAATTTCCTTTTATTCTATTTCCTTTTTTTTATTAGGCCCTGGAACTCATGGAGCCAAGTAAGAATACGTAAGAGTAGCAGATTTCTGTAAATTTCTTCCCTTTTCAATATTTTTTCTTCATTCGTAACATTTTCAATCCACATAATTTTGAAAAATGTCATATTTATATTTTTACATCATTGATAGCACAATTCCAATTTTTGTGTACTTTCTCCAACTTCTACTTCACCTTCGCCGTTTCATTTTTTTTTCCAAACACCGGAAAATTGATTTCATGTTCAAAATTGAAATTTTCATGTATTTCAAATTTCAAAAATTTCCTTCAAAGCATTTTCCAATTGTTGCTGGCGACATAATTATTTTCCATAATCAAGAAACATTTCAATAATTGTTCATACCCGATTTCGTGTAATATCGGAGTAAATATTTGAACTTCCTGAGAATTGGAAGAGAGTGAGAAGACGGAGAATGAAAAAAGCAGCGGATAATCCTGAATAGTCTTTGGGTGACTCGATCCGCTATTACTAACCATCGCCACAAAGAATCAAATCAACCAGCATGAGATTGCTGCTTCTCTTTTCGCGTACACGCTCTTCCTTTTGCCTCCCTTTTTATTCTATTCAACTTTCGCAAACCCTTGTGCCCTTTGCGTCTGATTGAACCGACCAAGACCAAACCCAACTTTTTCTCTCATTTTTTTCTCTCTCGTGCTCTCGCAATCCTGCGGGAAAACTCGACTGATGTGAAACGTAGTGTGCCGTGCTTTGTATACGTATATAAAGATAAAACGTACACGTGCACCAACGTACACTCTCGGAAGTAGCAATTGGTGTTCCGTCGTTTCTTTTTTTTTTTCTCTCCATTATTACACCCTCAACCAATCTCGCAGGCAAAGTGTGTACTTCGACGTCTACTTTCATGCCCGTGTCCGTTAGATTTGAATTTTTGTTCTTTACATGTATATGTATATAGTATATATATATTGTTGTGTAGATCCAATTTGAGAGACACGAGGGGATTTGGTTTCCAGAGGTCTTATGGGTCATTTATAAAAATGCTGTGGAATTTGATAATAAAAGAGTAAATAAGGAAAAAATAATACCTGTAGCAATCAGGATCACGACATCGGTGTCCATATGCATGGATTTCCTTATACTGACAATGAGCAATAAGCAACAGGGACGACACAGGCCTGCTACCGCCATCTAGCGAAAAGGAACTGGAAGGTTCTCAAAGTTTTGCCGGTCAAATGCGAATCACGCAATTTTGATTTCATCGATAATGGGACAATTTATTATTATGAATATTGTAAAATATCAAAGTGGAGGAAAGTAAAATGGAATTATAAAAATAAATGAAGAATAAAGAAAAGTCAAAATAAAAATAAATTTCCAGGATATTAGCGTGTACGACCCATTTACTGATTTTCAAATTTTTCAAACTTTTACTTTACAGTTCTCAGATGCATAATGCAAATAAGCATTTTCTTTAGGTTCTTGGTGGTCTGATTTAAGCAATTTTTAGAAAAAAAAGGTATTACGGTTAATTGCTATGATTGTATCATAATTTAATGCGAAAAAACTGAAATTGTGTCCAAAAAGATTCGACTGCCCTTCAAAGGATTAATATTTAAAAAAATTTCTTGTTTAAAATTAAAAAATGTTAATATTAAAAAAAAATATTTTTAATATTAATATTTAAAGAATTTTTGCTTCCCTGAAATTAATTAAAAAATCACAAGATCTCAATATTTGGTACAGTCAATTTTTATATTATGAGACAAAAATTATGTCGTTTATTTATGTCATAAAAAAGGATCAAAAATATACTATACAGAACGAATGGACAATATAAGACTGCTATAAGTCCCGAGCGATATTCTATTTCACCTTATAACTGTTATCGAAGATCGTAATGTTACATCTTCTTCACTATCCAATTATACAATTAATCTCTTACAAAATAATATCAGCCTAATTTACAGATTCGAAATATTCTTTACTCTCCTTGGGATTGGGTTTGATAGTCTTCGAATCGGGTTGCCAATTCGCAGGGCAAACTTCGCCGTGTTTGTCCACAAACTGGAAGGCTTTCACCAATCTTAAGGTTTCGTCCACGCTCCTGCCGACTGGTAGGTCATTTATGCTAAGTTGTCTCAAAATGCCTTCTCTGTCGATGATAAAGAGTCCTCTCAGGGCCACACCGGCATCCTTTACCAGTACGCCGTAATTAGATGATATTTCTTTCTTGAAATCGCTCAATAATGGATACGCGAGACCTCCGAGACCACCCTGCTTCCTCGGCGTGTTAATCCATGCTAGGTGACTGTACTGCGAATCCGTCGACACTCCGATAACTTCGGTTTCCAGCGATTGGAATTCTTTCATCTTGTCGCTGAACGCTAT
Source organism: Gasteruption jaculator (assembly GCA_949825005.1). Lineage (NCBI taxonomy): Eukaryota > Metazoa > Arthropoda > Insecta > Hymenoptera > Gasteruptiidae > Gasteruption > Gasteruption jaculator. The sequence goes on from OX463761.1 coordinate 1,092,930, forward strand.
TATCTCGGTTGGACATACAAACGTACTGGAAACAGGAGCAAAGATTAGTCGAAATCGATGGTATTAAAAATTCAACATGTTAAACATTGAAAAATTAAGAAATTATGAAATAAAAATTAATTTGAAGCATGATTAATTTTTTAATAGGAAACCAGTGAATTAAATTGGGAATTTTTATAAATCGCGACAGCAGGACGCGACTTCGGTTTGGGTAAAATTGAAAAATATGAATAAGTAAAGAACTGCGAAAATTCTGGATGAATTTTAATAGGAAAAGTTTATAATTAATTTGCGAATATAAACAATATTATTCAAAGATTCAAGAGTCCTCTATTTTCATGGAAATAATTGTAACATTTATTCCATTAAACTTCAGCGTCATTTGTAATTAATTCATTTCCTGTAATTCTTCATCGTTTATTAACATCGGAATTATTTAATAATTTTTCAATAATATATTCGCAGCAGTAGGCAATGCAAAGCAAAGCACAGGCGGGAGATGGGACACGTAGTTTATGTATCCACCATAGGGTGCGCCACTGACCGTCACATCCCACTGTTGCACTTTGGAATTGGAACCATTAGCCACTGGCTTATGCAAATTTTTCGTATAATTTGTATTTTTTTGTGCAAATATAACGTTTATTACCCCGGCATGGATAAATAACTTACAAATCCAGTGGGTAAAAGAAAAGAACGACATATTTTCCCTTGTAGTCACTGAGTTTGATATCTTTAAAGTCGCCGTTCACTACCGCCGTCCCAGAGAAGTCCGGTGCCGGTCGTTGCACTTGTGGCCAGGCCGATAAACTTGATAGCAATTTGGGCCCGACCGAAAACCGTCGAAGACTTTCGGAATTGCCGAATAGCTTAGGAAAAATCATAAACCCGGGGTTCGATTACTTTGCGGCAACAAGGTTGATCCACAATAGCGCAAAAGTTACGGTACTTACGACGTTCTTTGCTCGTGGAGCTAACTTCGCGATGTGCCTCAGCATTTGTGTGGATTCTCAACTGTACCCTGTCTCAAAGAAAAATTGGAGAAAAAAAATAAATTCGCACGTTGACAAAAGAATTCGTCTTTTTGCCGTTACACAATTTGGGCAAAGCGACTATAGCAGTGCGTGGACTCTATTTTCCATAATACGAGTGCGTAGGTCAAGTTAGGCCCCAGCTACTGCATTTTCTAGAGAGTTCTGCCGCAGCAAAGTTCGAACCAGTTGGAACAAACAATGCATGCCGTGTGCCGGCATCTTTCACGCCGGTAACACAAGCGAGTTTCTGATGCGCCATGTCGGAAGTTGTCCCACGTGCGGGGTGCGGCTTTTTTCAAACGAGGAAACCCGTACGGGATTAATTTGTAATTAAGATTGGAAATTCTCTTTTTTAAATAATTATTTTATATAATTATTTCAACGAAGGAGTAGCATGCATAGGTACAAGGGGCAAATGTATCAAACATTCGTTGTATTTCATATTTGATGGTAATAGGGACACCGATAAGGCAGATCTCCAATACTTTCTTCATTATTCGTGGCGCGCGAAACTTCCCAGAGCCATCTGCAATTCTCCGGTGCATCTCCTACAGCAGCACCGTCGTTTCTCCCACCTTGTCCCTAACCCAGGCAATTTTCGCAATTTTTCTCAAACTCGTTTTATGCAAATACATGTTTTTCTTTCTTATTTAGCTTTGGCTCCTCGATCTGCGACTTGAGAAACATTTGCAGAAACATTTTCGACTTTGTCCTACGACGTCGGCACTTTCCGCGTCCGCCATATTGGTATTTTCCGACGAGTCAGCAGTGGGTATTCGCTAGTCGGGCAATTATTTCTGCTTCGCGGGTAAAAAAAATCCAGCTGTACAAGATCCAGACACAATCTAGACTCCTTCGGCTATCCGTTCGTTGATAACGGCGTATTTGGCCCGATCGCGCGACAAAATCGTCACCAATTTTACTCGTCCCTAAGTGGACCCTAAATTTGAAGGGTTTCCAAGATGGCGTCGGTCGCGGGCGGCGTCCCGTCTCCTGTGTTCATACTCGGTACTAAAATATTGAACTGATTGGCTATAGTTACAAAGCAAAGCAAATTGTACGACTGCGATCCGGTTGACGAAAGTATTGGGCCAAAAAGAGCGAGTTGTTCGTGTTCTTTCTCGTGGTAATAATAAAGCTCGAACGGTAAAATGTTGGTGTAAAATTTCAGCAATTTCTTAGGGACAACATCCGTTTGTTGGCGCAACGTCCGGGCCAGTGATAAAAAAAAACGAACTTTTTAACCATTCTGACAAATATCAACTGGACATCATGGACAGAAGAAAAATGTCGTGAGTATATACGCTCTTGTGTCATAGGACCACGGAAATGTAGGATTCCTCCGCACTGGCCGGGACTAGGACCCAAGTCTCGAGGATGTTCGTCGGAAGAGTGACCCTAAACGTTTCTCTGTCGTCGATAGACTCGATTTTTCAAATAATTTCGACGGTATTGCATTGGCGATGAATAGGTTAACCGACGCGAGCGTAATAAGCAGAAGGGCGTATTTTGAATTCTTCGAAGTCGAATCACACCGTCGTTTCGCTGTTTGCTTTGTTATTTTATGATCTCTGTATGTTTTATCACCGCGACGGGATTATTAGTTGATAAGAAGTAACGTCGTACATATGAATTCCACCTTTAATGACTCACACGCGAAAGATTCGATTCAACTCCACGCGTGAGGTCATTGCAATTTTCTACTCGGGTTTGCATGATTTGAATATCAATCATGATTCTGGATTGATCTTGGCTAGGAATGTTGCAAATGCGCCTAATGAATTACACCAACGCATACTCTTACGTAAATACATAAACATATATATGTTTGGAATAGCAATTTTACTTCCCATGTGTGACGTCCTGGAAGAAGTTTTGGACAAATCCTGGATGTCCTTTCGATCACCAACTTGTCCACTTTCAATAGCAAATTTTAAAAATAAAGGAAAAGAAAAGACACAAATAAAAGAGTAAACTTTGACTTACTTGAAAAAAAAATAAACGGTTATTGATTTTCAAAAGAAACTAATCGAAAATGCCTCCAAGTTAAAAATGACTGCATGCTCTTAAAATGTCTGGACTCAAAAGGAGTTCATCCACTTATTTCAAGTTTATATTAACGAACTTTCCTTCCAGTTGCTTGATCTAAGTTTATAAGTTCGCCATTTATCATTTTTAGTTTCTCCTTTCTGATATTTTCTCTTCTAATGAATATCATTGACACTAAACTCGAATTTAAGGTTCCCTATAAGTTGTTCCACGTAAACTAAATTTATATCATTTGATTTATGGTTAACCGTAAAATAATTCTACGTATTGAATATATAAATTCAGATACTTATGTCTGTTACCTCTAAACATTATTTAATACTTCGAGGAATACAAATTCCTTATATTTAAGGATTAGAAACGTTATTTTATGAATCATTTTGAATTTTCCCAAATTTACAAGATTCTAGGGGAAATTTCCGCCATTGTTATAACTAGGATATAACACATACTCAAAATTTTTCAGATGGATCTTGTATTTTGGGGAGACTAAAGGCATGTTTACATGAAAGGTTTTTTTTTAGGGACTTTTAACATTCACTTACAGGCCAAGCATTTTTTCCTTTGAATTATGAGATTTTTCGGTGTTTTTAACACTGCGATTCATACCATGATATAGCAGTTTGAAATACTATATAATTATTGCAAAAAGTTATATGAAGTAAATATGAAAATGCTGTAAACATTTGTTGTGTAATATTAAATAATAATAATAAAATATAGATATACAAGTAACGAGCTTGCAATTAATTCAATTGCGTAACGATAAAAATTCAAAAATAGAAAAAATAAGAATATAGGATAGTCGAAAATTTACAAGACCCAGTTTCTTCATCCCTTGCAACAATAACAATAGTAATAGCAAATGCAACCACTCCCTTCGTCAATCCACCCTCCAAAGTTGTACCATAGGTTGCCTGGAGATCACTAAAATAATTCAAGGTCCATTAAATTCATAGATATCCCCAAAAGTGTCCCATGATACCAGGGGCATATTTATTGTTAGATTTAATTGGTGTTACCAGAGAAACCCATTTTCATAAAAACAAGAATTTGATTTTCCTTATTTTTCCAATTTTAATTAGAATTTTCATTTTAGTTTCGAATAATAATAAAAATGTTACTTTTTTAATAAATTATTCAATAAATTTAATAAATTATTCATAAGTTGCTTTTAATAAGTTAAATAATTTTATAAAATTTCGATTGATTCTAATTCCATTTTCCAGGAAATTTTTGTAAATTTTAATGTACTTTGAAAAATATAAATTCGAATGCTTTGACGATCCGTCAGTAAATGGTTAACAGATTTCGTCTAATAATTTTTTTCTACATTCGGTGGAAAAACTAATCTAATATGGAAACGAATTTTATAAGTTTCTCGTTGGAAATCCTTCAGACCTGGTAACTTTTAATAGTCGTCAAATGTATTCGGTAGATAAAGTACTTTAATAACTATTCACAATTTTTTAAAAATACGTTTCTGTAATTTGAATATCGGTTGTAACTTTTTTATCATTCTATCTACTTTTTGCTTAGAAAATTGCAACCTAAAAGTATTAAATCTTATAATTGCAAATTAAGAGCTCGGTACAAACATTTCTAAATCGATGAAAACTATAAAAAAAAAGGGAAAACCACTTACTGAAAATGGTAAGAATGCGGGAAATAGAAAAACTTATTTAAAAAAAATATCTTTGGAATTAAAAAAATGAGAATTGTTGAAATCGTTTGCTTCTCAGAACTTCCGGGGACTCCCTCTACCAAACTTTGGAGATCCCAAAAACAGCGACTCCAGAAGAAATTAAGAAAACCTATAGGAAATTAGCCTTAAAGTATCATCCAGATAAGAATCCTAATAATCCAGAAGCTGCGGAAAAGGTAATAACTGTGTATGGTAACGATAGTAAATAAAATAGTAACGATAATAATTTATAAATAAATATAGCCGTAATAATAATAATAATAATAATAATAATAATAATAAATAAGTAGTAAATATATGTTTTTAAATAATAATAATAATGCTTCGACAATAGCATGTTATCGAATAACTGTCATTTTTAATGGATTGTTAATTAAATAATTTTTCTGCATTCGAATCCAGGATGTCTTCTAATTTTTGTGTTTTTCAGTTTAAGGAAATAAATAGAGCACACGGGATATTAACGGATTTAACTAAACGTAACATTTACGACAACTATGGGTCCCTAGGTCTTTACGTAGCCGAACAATTCGGCGAGGAGAATGTTAACGCCTATTTTGTTGTTACATCCGGATGGTGTAAAGTAAGTGTACAATTTTCTTCGGATGGTTTTCATTATTTGTAGAATTTAAGGACCCGAGATTATTTTTCTTCTTCCACCTTAAGAACTGGAAGATTTTGCTCGGGGTAAAATAAAGTTGCAATTCGAATGAAAATGCAGCAAAAGAAGCTTTAACCAATTTTTTATTCGAGAAAAGGAAATTTCGAAATGAAAAAAAAAATGTCTATTATTATTTACATAAATTTTTGTTGCGACACTTCTTATTTTTCTTATTTTTTAAATGACAATCCCCGTAAATGCTCCGAGGGATAATTGTATGGGTCACCTCAAGTTGCGGATTGTTCGAAAACCCCCAAAAATGACAAAAATAACCTGATGGATTTTTAAAAAAAATGCATTGATTTTAAAAAAAAATTATTTAAAAAAATCCATCAGGTTAATTTTTTCCTTTTCGGGGATTTTGGAAAAATTTAGAATTTGTAATTTGTACCAACGTTTTTGAGGTGACCCATTCAATTGATTAACTTTGTACTCGACCAATTTTTGCGATAAACGTTTTTCCTTAATTCGTATAAGATTTCGATACATTATTATTTTTTTCTTTCCCAAAGGCATTCTTCTTCATCTGCGGTTTAATCACCGGGTGCTACTGTTGCTGCTGCTGCTGTTGCTGTTGCAATTTCTGCTGCGGCAAATGCAAACCCACGCCACCAGAAGACAGTGGAGCTTATCACAATTTACAGGTAAATCTTTTTTTTTTCTTTCTTTCTACAGATTATTGAGTATCAAATTCAAGGTAGTAATGGGATCTTTAATAAATTTTACACCCACTTAAGCATTGGAAAATATATATTCCGCAGTTACGATTTACATGTATGTTTCTATAATTAATTTATTCTCGCGTGTTTCGCTCTCCTTATACGAAAGTGAAATATGCTTGGACTCATTATAATTGTAGCAGTTATGGTTATCGATCCTATTACAGAAGATTCCCTGCCATACTATATTAGCCATACTATTTTATTTTATTTGCATTAAAAAAAAAGTAAAATAATCATGCCCGAAAAGAGAAAAAATTTCAAAAATAATTTTCCTAAAATATTTTCATAATTAATTAAATTTAATCGGTATTAATAATTTAATAATTAAAGAAATTTTCCTAAAATATATAACTGACTTTTTTTGAAGAAAATTTTTTATTGCAATTAATTTGGAAATTTATATTACCTGGAAATGAACAAAATTGATTTATATTTAGTTTTCCAGCCGAACACTTTTACTTCATATATTTTTTTGACCCTTCGGCTGCTAATATTTCCTATTGGGGAAATATAAAATTTTGGAAATTTATTTTTCTTATTTATTCTCTTTTTTTCTCTCTCAAGATTTGTGAATATTCATAAATCGCCAAAGGGTTTAAAGGAATCCCACAATTTTTGTCCATCGAAATCAAAATTTGTAACATTTTCGGGAATTCTTGAAAATTTAATCACCAGAAATTATTATATATTTGTTGTTTCGCATTTTCTACCTTTTTTTTGTAGGTATTAAATTTTCTTTTTTTCACCAAAATATTATTCGTCCGAAAATGTGGCAAATTTGAGAAATATTTGCGAATATCAACTTTTCAAAGAAAGAATTTCCTTTTTTCTTACGTTTCAACCCGAAGTACTAAGCTTTGTGAATTTTTGGAAATACTACACGATGAGGAACGAAAAAGCGGAGGAACTAGATTTTTAATAAGTAGAAAGTCGTCGAATTACACGGGGGATTGAAAAAAAAAAACAGTCGTTGTAACTAATTCCTTCTTTTTTGACAAAGCTTCTTTTTGTTTCTCTTCCTTTTGTAAAGCTATTTAACAAAATGTCACTGGAAAAAATAAAGTTCCTTTTTTTCTTGCTTGATTTTTTCGAATTTCTCTACACCAAAAAATTCAATATTTCTACATTTTTTATTATTAATATCAATTAAATATATTAATAAAAATAAAATTTGAATTCTATATTTTTTTAAATCAAAAGCACTTTATTAATTTCTTTTTTTTTTAATAATATTTTCGATTGGCTTAAAGGAAAAAAATTTTAATTCCTTGAATTGAATATTTCTACATTTTTTATTGTTAATATCAATTAAATATATCAACAAAAATACAATTTGAGTTGTATATTTTTTAAAATCAAAAGCACTTTATTAATTTCTTTTTTTTAAATTATATTTTCGATTAATTTAGAAGAAAAATTAAAAATTCCTCGAGTTCTTTTTTCGCGAATTTATTTTTTTCAGTGTACATTCCAACTTTTGAACTTAATGTACGTGAATCTAACAGCTTTCTCGATGCAATGCATTGTCGTTTTGCTAAAAAAAAAATGTGGAATGTTAATTTTCTGTTCGAAACATGATACCGAACATATATACACTCAACCTTGTGTTATATTTCATTACGTCGTGGAAATGATAACGGCAATATGAAGTGAAATGGAAAGTATAGAATTTCTTTCATGTACGTTAAGTTTGAATGAACGAGAGACAAAAGTTTTTTTTTTTGCATGGGTTTCTTTAACTATTACAATTAGACGATCAATGCACTTTAGAAATATAGCGATCGGTTAGAATCTAACGGATAGATTGACTTAACTCCAGTTTTCACGAATAAAAAAAAGAAATCGAAGGTATGTAACGACAAAGAAAAATTTTTTTTTTAGAAAAACTTCTATAGTAATTAACTGCACTTTGTAGAAATCTTAATTCACTTCACTTCGTTTCATTTCATTTCCTTTCATTTGGTTTCATTTAATTATGCTTAATAGAATTTATTAATTGGTAGCGAATAGATGAGAAGCAATATTTTAGAATTTGCATTTTTATGCTTTTTCTTTTTTTTATTCACAATTTTTTCTAGTAATTATTTTATCGAGGAAAAGGGTGAAAAAAATTTATTAAATGGAGTACAAAAATTAGGAGCGCTGTAAAAACCGATTTAATTCTTAGCGTTGCCTTGAAATACTTATTGTTAATCTTGAAAAATTTAAACAAAAAATGTAAACGATTAAAACTAATAGTAGATCATTGTCACAAAAAGTTAAATAAAAAAATTAAAGTTTACATTTTTAACGTAATTGATTTCTAATACGAATTAAAATTGAAATTTATTGATTTGTTCAATTAAAGAAAAATTAATTTTAATAATAATTATTTTCGAAATACTTCACCATTAGGAACATAAATTATCTTTTTTTATTTATGCAACTCCTCAGTTTCGTAGAAGCTTCTTCTTATTCTTCAGCATGTTACGCATAAAAGAGACAAAGTATCGATTTTACAGAAAAAATTACTTGGTAACAGATTCAAAATTATTCCATGAAAGAAATTTATTCTCTATTCTTTCCCTTTTGGAATTTCCATTTTCAATTATTCAATTATCCAAGAAAATTTGTAATCTGCTACTAAGTTCGAATTAGACACATTTTTCTCGAGTCGCAAGGGGTCCGATGCACTCATTCGATAGACTTCCACTCGAAAGACCCGAGTTAGGTAAGTATTGGGAGCCATTAAAATTAGAAAACACAATATCATTTGCAAATTTGCATTCGTTTCTATTTTTTTTTTAATGTAATCAGGTAGTCCGCTATAAAATCACAACGCATGGAAGTAAAAAAGCACAATCCTCTCAAAATCACGCATATTTCTGACTTTCTCTTCTGAATCGACCTAATTTTCAAATTCCACGCTGTTATAATTATTTTGATAACGCTCAAGAATTTTTATTTTCTAACAAGGCACTTTTTTCATGTTTTTTCTTACTAACGACGTCACTAATTTCAATAATAACAAGAATAATTAAATAAATACAACTCACTTATTACCGGTAATAATTTATTTTTGCATCTTCTGCTTTAGTTTAAAAAAAATAATAATTAACAAAAAAATATATCGCAATTTTGCATTAATTTTACTTCTTTTTCAACGTAAAAAAGATGGAAAAAAGGAAAAATGTGCTCACGACCCTGAGATTTTTTTATTTCTGCAAATTTCTCGTTTGCAGCAAGTCTAAAGTCACGAAAGCTATCGATTCCTGCAAGTTCCTGTGACTGTCGTGATACGAATGATAAGAACAAATTCAAGCAAAGGACTTTCACGGTTACTTTATTTTCCATTACCCGCTATTACTGCTGCTGCAACCGCTACCTACCTTCTTTTTTTTTTCTTAATTTTTTATTTTTACATGTAGTTTTTACCAAACATTATTTCACATCGTCATCACAAAGTTTATTACATCGTCGAGAAATGTTGAAAAAAAAAAAAGAGTTCTAGTTACGTAATTTAATATGTAGTATTTTGTGTTTTTTAAGACGCATTTTCTGAGCGGGTAAAGAAACCATTGGATGAGACAGAAGGGTGGAAATGCAATCTTTTCCCACTCATTTTTCCCTTTGGCAACGTATCCTTGGCACTGAAACATACTTGCACCTTGCATTGATCGAAAATCATGAGATGAGAACTCTTTTGGCACTTTTCGAAATTCTGTTTGTAACAAAAAAAAAAGAAACAAGGGAGTAGGAATTTATTTTTGTAGAAATTCTCGTTTTCTCGAGTCGTGAATTCTCCAGTTTCGAGTTTGCCTTATTTGTTTGTCGATAATTTAAAAAAAAAAAGTAACGTACGATATTTTGAAAATGTGTTTTTAGGATCCTCAAAAATTTTATAATTTTCTGGGACCTTAAGATTTATTTTATTGTTCTCTGCTATTTTAATAAATGTAGGTTTGTTTTTTCTGGAAAGAAATTTTCGTGTTTTTGGGAAAGTAAAAATTCAATGGAAGCTATTGGAGATACAAAAATTGTTTTTTTTTTGGTTGTAATTTTCGATAATTGATTTTGTAATCTCGAACTTTTGATTTTTTGCAATTTAAAGTAACTCATTAAACAATATTAAACAAATACAATTTCTTGCCAAAAAATGTAATTTTCAAAAATGTACCATTGCTATTTGCTATTTTTTTACATTCATAAATAAACTTTTGGGTCATTGTCATTCTTCTAAAAAAATAAATCCAGAGCCCAGACATCGACAAATTCATAGCGAGCAATCCGAAAATTCAAAGTTCGACAAGAATTGATACTCCATTTCCTCAAAAATGATAAAATAAATTTCTAAAAAGGGGACAAATATTTCCAGCTTTTTTTCCCAATACTTTTACGGAGAAATTTCATTTTCAATTTCAATTTAAATTTCAATTTCCAAAAATATCATGTTCGAAATGACATTTTCATCGAAGCGAACAATTTCCTGGCTCGACTCGAACCTTTTTTTCTCTCGTACTCCGAACAAAAAATGAATGCACTCGATCGATTTCATTGCCAAGCATGCTTCTGCCTATCATTTGAAAAAAGCGTCTAGTTTAGCAATTTTGTTTTACGTTGTTGTTGTATTATAGCGGAACCAAACTCGCGAGGGCGACGTTGTAACAAATCAGCCGAGAAGTTTGCAAAAGGTAAGCGAGAAAATTCCGACAAGCAAAGAAACCCATTTTCTTCCTTGTTCTGTCATTTCTAATTTTTTTTCTTCAATTTTTAGTACTTATTTCTCGCTTGGTTTCGTTTCATCATCATTTGCGAGTTCTTTGTATATTTTTTTTTTATCATTAACATCTTTTCTTGATAGAATAAAAAAAAATTATCAGTTTCAAGTTGAGCTTTGAGTTGTTGCAGATTTTGAAAAAAATCAGTAAATAAATTTCCACACAATTGTTATATAACAAAAAAATTTCCCAGAAGTAGAAGAGAAAACCGGATAAGCGTCTGTTCTTGGGGTTCGCGAAATTCCTGGATTTGAACGTTGTTTTCTCACTCTCTGATAAAAAAAATGGAAAAAAAAAGAAAAATTGCTGTAGATCCAATGATTTTTGATTTTTCATCATTACTAATATATGATATTTGATATTTTTTGTAGGAAGATGAAAGCGACGAGGATGCTGTGACTTCGCAACCACACGGGGGTGCAGCTCAGGGTGCTGCCCAAGCGAACCAACCGATTTTTGCCATGCCACCACCGCCACAACCCTCGCAACAAACTCCCCCCGTTAACGAGAGTACGAATTTGAACGCCGGGGATCGTACCATTTACACCACCGGTATTACGAGTTCTTGAACTTAAACGATCTTTTAATTGCATAACAATTTATGGAATCATTCTTTATTTTTTCTTTTTTTTTTTCTTTTTCTTTTGTTCCCTCCGCCAACCGGTAGCGAGACGTACTTTTTTTGCCATCCTTACACGCCACATTTTTCTCAGCATCTTGCTTTTCAAAGAAAAAGCAAAATTAGGAAAAAGAAAAAGAAAAAAGAACGGCAATTTTTCCAATCAAAACAGCAGCGAATCAAATTTGCGTCTTCTTCTGAATTTTTTTTTCTGATTTTTTAATTTACTGTATCTTCGAATTTGCAAATTTTCCCTTGGCAGAAGAGAAAAACAGTATTTACGAAATTTTCGATAATTCTTTAAATCGAATTTTCTTAAATTCAGAAATCATATATATTTTTGTAACTTTCAAATTTCCAATTATTTAGAAAACTTCTCACCCCTTTTTTCACAATTTTTCAAATCTCGAATAAAGCTAAAGGAAAAATGGTTTTATAAAAAAAAAAGAAACGAAATTCTGCAATTTTCAATTTCACGAAAATAAGGAAAATGAATTATTCGACCCCCACAAAAATGTATTAGGGTGTCCCATAAGTTTTTTCCGCATCACGCTATGTATGACCCCGAGCCTGAAAGGAAGAAACTTATGGGACACCCCAATATATATATTCCTGCTGTTTTGATAAGAATGATAGTGGCTGACGTTGATCGTAGGATCATTTTCTTGATTTCAAAGAGAAAAACCGAGAATTTAGATTTAGGTAGATACCGAACTGAGAACTGCTAGTTGTCATCGGCATTGTTGTAATTTTTCCTTTTTCTACACCTGTAGTGTTTTTTTTTGCCTCGTTGACGCAACTGCACCTGTTAAGTAGCGATTGTTCATTAGCTGTGCAATTATCAGTGAAAAGTGTTTTCTTGAATTCGAAATCGCAATAATTGATATTTCACGTCATCCAGTATTTTCACTTTTTTCTTTTTATTTACTGATTTACATGAACAACAATATAAATTGAAAATTATACAAAACAACTGTTTTTGGGACGATTTTGAGGAAACACTTTTTTTTTTTTAAATCAAGGAGTATTATTCCAAAATTTAAAAAAAATCCAAACTTTATTCAATTGTATCGAATCGTCCAATGAAAAAAAAAAAAAGAAATTTTGGAATTTTACTTTCCCTCAATCTTTATATTTTCCGAATAATTTTTTTCTCGCAATGTTTCTTGTTCCCCGCGTGGTTGAAGTTCGAGGCGACTCTGCGCTAGAGAATTTTGAAAAACGAAAATATTCGTTCAAGTCTGTATTATTTTGTATTAGGAAGAGAAAAAAAAATAAATTTTGGAAACTTCAAACCCAAATTCAGGCAGAATATGTTAGCTCCTGTATTTATAATTCGAAAATTAACCGGAACGAAATTTAATTTTTCGTTATATCCGCGATTTAAAAAAAAAATCCTATTTTGGAAATTCTTTTGAAATAAATTTTGTGTAGGTAAATAATTACTTTGAACGCCGACAAACTAATAAATCAGAATTTCAATTTTGCCTCAAAAATCGATTAAAATTTGCGATTAGAAAAAAAAATGAAAGTTTACGGAAAGTGAATGAATTTTTGGAAAACCGTCGCGCGAAATTTTTTTTTGTCTCATCAATTGACGTCACGAATCACTCATTTTCGGCACATTTTCATTTTCGAGAAAGAGGGAATATTTCATTTCACGTCTAACGTGAAAGAAAAAAAATCATGAAAATAATAGAAAAGATTTTTCCTTGAAAATTATCTTTTCACGAATTTTACATTCACGCAATTTTTCAGTATTCTCGTAAATTACACATTCAAAAGTGAAAAATAAAATTACAGTAGCGCTAAAAAAAATTAGTTTCTCATGAAAAATTTTTCTTGAAAAAAAATTGCTGTTTTGAAAAAATCCCAAATTATCATAATTGGTATTTGCTGGAATATTTTAGAATATGTAAGAAATAATTACCGTCGGAGGAGACTTTTGGTTTAATTATTTGGCGTTCGATTAATAATTGCATAAAATATGATGATAATTAATTCACTGGCGATTACGAGTCGTTTTTTGGTGAATTGAAAAAAAGAAAAGGTTTGATGTTTTTGATATTTTCAAAAAATCAAAAGAGAAATTATTTCTCAGTAATTGTATTTTATTTTGTAATTCTTCATCCAACGAAATCATGTTTTTAATTTAATTTTACCTTTTGTTTTAAGAAACTGAACATTGATGAATTTTTTTTTCTGCGATTAAATTATCACGATTCGAAAAAATCATTATTTAAATAATATTAGTGATTATATATTCGTTGATAATATTTAGAAAATTGTATTTAAATTTTTTAAATAATAATTATTGAAATATTCGTTGATCGGCTGAAAAACAAGAAAATATTATTTTTCGAAACGTCAATGTTAAGTTTCAACCTATTTTCCACGATTTCATACAATTTTAAGTAACTTCGTTTCCTTCATTTATCGAATTTCCTTTTTTTTTTGTATTTAGTTTATTTGCAAAGAACCCCATTCACGACGACGGACTCCTGAATTTCATGATCGTTTACTAATTAATGCGGGAGAGAAGAGAAACGAAAGACACTCATCGATAATAAAATGAGAAACGACATTGAAAATATTTTATGCGCTAAAATGTATCAAAGCGAAGCGACCGAGTCATTATTTAATTCCAATCGGATAATTAACGATACAAGAAAATCTGCGTAATTACTGGAAAGACTCAATTATTTTAATTTCGAAAGTTTTCCGATCATTTGGAATTCAAATGTAAGAAAGAAAAAAAAACAGGTTTTTCAAAATTCTGCACTGTCTTTGAAAAAATAATAATAATTAGGAATTCGTAGAAAATTGGAGTTGCAATTTAAAATTTTCGATACAAAAAAAATTGCCAATTATAAATTCAAATAATTAATTATTCATTTAATAATTTTGAATTCAATAATTTGGAATTTCAATTGAAAATTAGGTTTCTCAAAATTCTCAAAACTATGATATTTAAAAAAAAAATCGCCAATTCATGGAAAATTGGGGCTGCAATTTCGAATTTTCGATTAAAAAAAGTTGCCAATCATACATTCCAAAATTCAATAATTTCGAATTCCAAGTTTTTGCAAGAAATCGCAATAGAAATTCAAAAACAGTTTCTTCAAAATTCTCCGAACCATTAAATCTAAAAAATATTCGCGAATTCATGGAAAACCGGAGTTGCAATTTTCTGATTTTCTGTGTATCAGAAAATTGTCCAATTTCGGTTTAAAAAAATAAATTATTTTATACGATTTTGTGCAATAATTCGCAGAGAAATTTCCTGCTAGCCTTAGAAACTACAACAACAGTTCCACCAAATCTGTGACCCACGTGTTGTTGAACGCTTGTTTTTGTATTTTTGTCACTTTTTCGTCACTTTTTCATTTTCATTCTCGGGCATTGCGTTACATGAAAAAAAAAGAAAAAGAAAAATGCATGTAATTGTTGTCTTCCTCTTCTGATACTCATCACGGAATATTATAACGTAGAGGTAGTCACAAATCCTTTCATAGGCCCTAACATCGGCACAAGCACAGGACCAAGCAAATGGTAGTCGAATCAATCGGGACGAATCGAAATCTGATGTTAATTGCCGCCAACATCGTCGTCTACAAAAACAAACAACAACAACAACAACAATAACAACAATAATAATTTTAGCCGTTAATTATACGACCCGAGATCGTCTCGAAAATCTCCTATACTTTTGTTTCTTTTTTTTTACACGTAGTTTTTAAGATTGCCGGTCAATCTGATCTTCCTTTGCGTTGAAAGAAACAAAAAAAAAATCGACTCGATTTTAATTTTAGTTAAATAACGATAATTAGTTATAATTGTTAAGAAGCTGGAAATCGACCCCTTCCTTCATTATCGGGAAACTAAAAATAAAATATGAACTTTCTTCAGCTTGAACCGCCTATTTTTGAAAATCACGAATTTCCAAATTGCTCAATAGGAATTTCCCGGATTTCCCGAAACGTGGGAGGAAAGCCGTCGATTTTCAGTTTCAGCGAATAAAAAATTAAGAAAATTAAAGAAGCGTCATTATAACAATTTCCAGTTGATTCAATTATAGTTGAAAAAAATATAGTGTGTTATGCAATTGTTGCTAACTGCGTTTGGACTCGAAAAAAAGAAAGACAAAAAAAATAAATTAATAACTGAGAAAAATAATTAATTGTAACGTGAAAGAATTTAAAAAATATAATATTTCGATTTGTAATTTATTGGTCACGAAATTCGAGGAACTTATTTTTTTTTCTTTTCTTATTTATTTTCGAATTAATTAATTAATTTATTTGGAAAAGAAATAATGAAGGAAAATTGTCTTTCGGGTAAATTAATTATTATTTTTCTCAGTCTAAAAATATAATAAAAAATTATGTAACTTCCTTGTAACATTTGTAACGAGAGCGTCGACGAACGAGAGAATTATCGTTTTTGCCGAGAATGAATTAATGAGAATATTTGCTAATTATAATCCACGAACGATTCGCAAATCAAATTTTCAGACGTAAGTCCTCTAAGTGTCGTGAAGAATTTTTCTAAGGGTTTATATATATACATATATATATACCTGGTAGATTTTTAAAATATTCCAGTTTCTTCGCTTTTAGCGCCCGTGTGAATTGATGGTTCTCCAATTTGTTAATTAACAAAATTTTTTTTTCCCAATATTTTTGTGACAATTGCATTTAAAACAGCGAGTTCAATTATTTCGTTGGCGTTTGAGTGTGGCTTGAACCTCCATTTTTCTTGATTGCCCAAACGGAGAAATTCGAAAATGTTTGAGAAACGTGAGATTTTTTTTTTTTTTTGGAAAATCGAGAAATTGCTGAAATATTTAATAAAAAAAAATGGTAGCTTTCGATAACGTTTAGGTCTGGTTGTAGTAAAATCTCGCTAAATTTGCATTGGATTCTCGCAAGAAGGGTTCCATAGAAATTAGGGAGTTGGTTGTAAAAAGAAATTTCTACTAAAATCATTAAAATACAAATAACGATAATATCGAACTAATGATAATTGATAATTAGCGTATATACATATATTATATATTTTTCGTTGTGTGTTCAAAAAAGTTAGGGTCGAAACAGACGTTGAATCGTAATTGACAATTTCAGTTTTAGCTGAAACAAAAGTGAGAAAATATCCCCAAAGTGCTTTTCGAGCATTGAGAAAAAAAAATCTTTCAAAAGTACCATTTTTTTGAGGATTTTCCCTTTTCGAAAATATTTATTTGAGATGCGCATTGAATATTATAAATAAATTTATGGGAATATTGAGAAATAGAAATCGTTCAAAAATTATATTTTGGAGTAACAAATATTTCCAATCATTTGGCAATAATCGAAATTGTTACTTTTGAAATGACGAATAAATTGACAAATAGTTGAATAATTTTCTTGGTATGGAAAAGTCGGTATTTTAATTAATTAATTTGAATTTTAATTAATTTAAAGGAATTTTTTTCTCAGTGTAGGCATAGGGACAATATGTACTTAAAAAACGTCTCCTCGGAAAAATCAGGTTTCGTTGCTTTCCAATATTTTAATTGCATATTTGAAGAATTTAAATAAATAAATAAAATTCTTTGAGGATAAAAAACGTTGACGAATTTACTTAATTAAGTGATTAATTAATAAATGAGCGAATGAATTAGGTTTTACTTATTTTTTTGGGTGAGGAATTTTTGTATGTTGCTCCGATTATTATTAAAAAATAGAAATTAGTCGTTTGAAAATTGTGTCTAGCATTGATTTATAATTTTGCATTTTCCCTGGATTAGAAAAAAAAATTGCAAATTTCGATGAAAAGCAAAATGTCGCAAGAAAAAAATTATTTTGCGAGAATGGAGAAATTATTATTAATATTATTATTATTATTTCTATAAGAACAAAAAATTAAAAATCGCTTTTAATAAAAGACAAAAGAGACAGAAAATATGATTTTGCCTGTGGCAGAAATTATTTATTGCTAAAATAAAATGAAGGGAGACGTATTATTGTTTCTGCATTTATTTACGAAATAGAAAATTATTAATATTCGAAAAGGTAGAGGATTTTTTGTAAAATCTACTAACTTTTTACGAATTAATAATTATTGTTAGATTTATTGTTCGAATGAATGCGAAAAAAAAGAGAATTAGAAAACAAATGGGATGATTAAAATATAATCCTCAAAATTTTTCCAAATTTCTAGAATTCGCTAGAGTTATTGTAACAAGTTTAATTAAAAAATCGCAACAAAAAAAATTGCAAATTATGGTGACGGCGAATTTTCGAATGTAAAAAAAAAAACTTGAATATTGGAAATAATTTTTTCTTGCAATTTTGAAAATCTTGTCGCAATAAATGGAACGATTGTTGTTGAAAGACGAAAAATGAGGAAAGGACACAAATCGAAATCTGATTGTAAAAAAAAAAAATATGAGATCCCTTTTTGAAATTCAAATTTCTTTCCGACTGACATTTCCAAAAATGTTGATTTTTGTTACAGGAATACTTTGAACAAGATGTGAAAGCAACTTTTCTCTCATGTCAATGAATTCTCTTCATCTCATCAGTTTTACCCTGAAATAAATTTTCGTTAAAAAAAGAGAAAAAAAAACAGAAGACAGATATTATAAATTTAAGATACATATACATATATATAAATAAATTTAAAAAAAAGAGAAAATAGCGAAGAAGAGAAAGAAACTGATTCGCCTGCATAAAATATAATAATAATAATTATTATTAATATACTCAATGTAACATATTCGATTTATTTCGATATTTATATTTATATATTTATTGTTATATTTATATTTGTGATAAATAACGTATGGGCAAATAAAGAAATAATGAATTAATTAATTAAATAGGTACTAATTACATTTATTTATTTATTTGCCCACACTTAAAATAAAAATGTATGTTTTTATATATTTTAAAAACTGTAGCAATGCCGTCTCGGAATTAAATTTTTTTTTAAATTTGGGAAAATTCTTATGTTATTAAAAATAAATGTAAAATAAATATTCTATTAATTTTCTGGGACAAACAAATTTGTCTTGATACCGAGTCGATATTGTTCAATGAAATACAAGTATAAATATACACATACATGTATAGATATAAATGTGTGTAAAATATATATATATATATATATATATATATATATATATATATATATATATATATATATATATATAAAGATAAATTTCAGGTCCTTCAAAAAACGATGAATAAAAAAATATTTATCCACCTTAGAAAGTCAAGAATCCTTGCAAACCTTTGCATATGTAACGAATAAGGGCACGATATAAATTGTAAATAAATTCCAAAGGAAATAGAATTTCTGTAATAATATTATTGTTTTTGAGAATTTGTCATTTCCAAATTTCGGGGATATTTTATTTTCGCATCCCCCCAAAAAATTCAATTCTCCGACAAACGAAATGGGAACAATTTTTTGATTTTTCATAATATGTACAATTTATTTATTCATTTCTAGTATATACATTATGTAAATACAACTTAGATACAAATAGAAGTTGTCTCCGGTCAGGTTTCACCAATGACTATATTTCTACTGGTATTCTCTTTTTTTTTGATTTCCTGATTTTTCTGGTTTATCTTTTTCAATGTCGATTTCGTGTATTTAACAATTTTTTGAATCAAAGGAATTTTTTCTTTTTTTTTCATTCTATCAACAATTTTCTTCTAATTTTTTTCCCATCGAATATCAGTGAAAACATAGTCGCCTATTTTTTTTGTTGTTAACAAAAAGAGGAAACGCAACGTGTGAGAAACTGTAATCAGAGATTTCGGAACGAAAGTAAACCGATTTTTGTTGATTTCAACGGAATTTATTTATTTTTGGGAAAAAAGTGCCTCTCGTTTCTGGTGAAAATGTTAAAAATGCGAACCGAGCTATTAAAAAATAGAAAAAATAATAAATAAAAAATAAATTTATAGAAATTTCCCGAAAAGTTTGGATTCAGAAAAAAATCGCGGATTTCGGGTCCGAAATTGGAAAATATTTTAGTAAAAAATAGTATTTTTCGTTTTTCTACTAAAAATTTGAGTTTTTCATTTCAAAGTTCCGCCGGATTGATTCGACAAAATTTGTAAATTTCAAAATGATTTTTTAATGTCAAAACTTAAATTCGAAAATTTTCTTCCAATTTTACCAAATTTTGAGCGATAACGAATTTTTTGATTTTCAATTTTGAAGTACTAATTTATCGAAATCAGCAAATCCGAGTGTACGAAAATTGCAAGGGTAATTAAAAAAGAAATCCTCGCCTCTGGCAATTTTTATCCAAATCCGTAAATTTTTTTTCCTCCAAAAATCAAAAAATCTAGAAAACGGGTTCCAACCGAATCTTCGACAAATTGCACCTATTTGATAGAACTACGTTACGTCGCGTCACCTGTGCTAATAAAAATGATACAATTTCCTATTATTCTCGCTACTCCTTGGCATGTAAAAGTTTAAATAATAATCATACACTTTAATTCCTAATATTCTCTTTCTTTCCGTTCGGTAAAATTCGTCTCGTCTCTTTTCTTCGTATCTAACAGTTAGAATAGTTTTCTTCAAAATAGTTAACATTCTAGTAACGAATTATAGTAACTTCTTACATTTAAACGAGCAAAGCTATAGAAAATGGATGGGGGGAGGGGGGGTACCTGATTTTTTTTTTTTTTTTTTTCGTAACCGAGAGAATGTATTTTTGAAAAATCGATCATTGCTGCTTTTGTATTTTCTTTTTTTTTTTTAAATATAATTCTACTCGGAAAAATTCAAGTAGAAATTAATTTAAAAAAAAATTTTTTTGCCTCAAAAGTATGAGACCAATTCGAATTTTCGTTTTTTTTTCCTCTTTTTTTCGTGACAATGAATTGATTGCAAATCTTCGAAACTCCTTCGTATGGGAATTGTTTACAACAAAAAATCGAAACAATGAAAAACCCTCATCTCGTGTAAGAAAAGTTTGTACAATCTGATAAAAAATATTTTTTTTTTCTTTCCATCGAAACGTCGTTGGAAAAAGGAGACGAAACTTTTTGGAATAGAAAAAAAGGCGAATTTCAATTGATTTTTTGTTTTTTTTTCTTCAAAAAATACGCGGTATACAAATATTTCGATTTTAGAAAGTAGCAACTTCAGTCGTTATCGTGTATCAAAGCTTACTTTTATAGGCAACTGCAATTGCAATTTTTATTCGTCCTTTTCTCCCCGGTACGAAAATTTCCAACACCTTCCGCTTTTTTAATTTTCTTTTTTTTTTCTTTTCGTTCATATTTCCACGGGAATATTTTTTTTTTTTTCGCAATGAATTTATTGTCACTACGTGCCCACGATCGTTGCCGATCGCGTTGCGGTTTGCGGTATGTAAATGAGTATAAGTTTGTGGGAATTGCACGTTAGCCCTAACGGAAAACCTCGACGCAGAAGAAAAGAGGGATCCAAGACAAGAGGGAGAAAATGGCTATCGTTGAAATTTGGTACGAATGTAGCTGTTAAAAATAGCGACATCGAAACGTTGAATCTCAGTCGTCTAGTATATGGAATATTAATTCGAGTACCGTATGTGTATCTTGACTATTTTGCGCAGCTTTATGGAGAACCTGAATTAGCTCGTTGTCCAAACTGTTCATGTAAATCGGTGGCAACCGGGTTCCTTCGCTACCTGCTTCGTATCCAACCTGCAATCAATTGTGGATGTTAACAAATTTCCATTCGAATATTTTTCATCATTGACATTTAGGAAATTATTATTCCTCTTTCCCGGAATCTTGCAAATATTTTATCAAAAATCTAAGATTTGTATTATAATAAGTTTTTTCTTTAACCCTTTCAGGGGCAGTGGGATTTTTTACTCGTTTTTTTTAAATATTTCTGACACCTTTCGCCCTATCTATAGGTACAATGGTATTTTTTAGACTCCTGGGTACCTAATTTATGAAATTTTGGCGTAAAATTGCAATAATTAATTTATTTGAATACTCGTTACAAACAATTAACATGAAAAAATGCTGTTTTTTCACTGAAAAATCGGTTTCTCGGTAACGTATATGGCTACAGCTCTGAAAATTTTTTTACGTATTCTCCATACATAGGTTTATAACATATTTTTTTTTCAAAATTTTTCGTTGCTCAGTTTTGAAAAAAAAAAAAAATCTTAAAACTGCAAAAATCTCAAAATTTGAATTTTGGAAATCTGACTTCGGATTCGTAATCAGCGACCCCAAAAACCCCAGTAGTTCCTCTTATTTGCCCCTGAAAGGGTTAATTACATTCGAAACTTAATTTTGTAGAATTTTTTTTAAAAAATGAAAAACATTGAATAACAGATTATGAAAATGTACTCTATTACTTCCTGCAATTAATGAAATGAAAAATTACATTTTTAATACAACGTTTTTACAGTAAATATTTATAGGGAAGTTTCTTCTTTCTCGAAATTTTTTTTGGTAAATTAAATGAATAATTAGCGTATAGTTGTATTATTATTATTATTCTAAAATATCTATGTACTTAATTAAATTTTTTCATTAATTTTTGTCTGCTTGGAGCTTTTTTGTGCATTAATTTTATTTTATTTGACATTAATTTTATTTTAGTATTGTTAATTAATAATCGGGTAAAAAAAATTAGATTAATTTTTCAAAAGTAGCGCTAATAAGAAAAAAATACTTACATTGTCCAAATGAATGGTCGTTCTTACAGCAAGTTTTGTAAGTCCTGCAGTCGCGAGTAAATCTAACAACTTAACTAATGCCGCGCATGTAGCGCGTGCTATGCTTTCGGATAATTTGTTGATATCCACGGGATCGTGAACTCCGTTTGGGTGGTCGTCAGACTGAAATATCAATAATGAAATCATTAATGAGAAATCCGGAATTTCCCCCTTTTATGAGAAATGGAAATTACAGGTTGATTTGTTCTCACCTTAATTATAAATACCTCCGTCCATCGTATGAATCTGCTCGATCCTCTGTAATCGCTCCCATTGTGGACTCGAATCGACGGAATTCCATCCATGGCTTTACCATCGATTGGACTTTTTACACTGAAACATTATTATAATATTTAAAAAATTTCAAAAATCACAATTGGATCATTAATAATATTTTTACTAATTGCAAAAAGTGATATTAATTGTAATTAAACGTAGAATTACCCTAAATTAAACTGTACATCGTTATCGACCCATTTAATGTTAACAGTCTCATCAGGTTCCGGGGCACCTTGGCGCCCGCAACCTATAGAAAAATCTTGCATATTTTTCAACGCCGCTTTCAAAGCTTCCATTTTTTCCGGCATTATCTGTACCATCAATCCGTCCTCGACTATACTGGATTTCGCAGACAGGCCCATCGAAGACTTCAGTGCACCATTTATCACCACGAAACTTGCCCCCGTCACTGAAACATTTATCAATTTACAAGAAAATTCGACAAAACCTACAATTATTTATAATTAAATCTCTATGAAAAATCGGGAGCGAATAATTTCTCCTAAATTTTCCCTTATTCCCTCTTAAGGCTATGCCGTCCGGTGGCACCACGTTGGTGCCATGCGAAAATTATCCGGCAAGCGCCGGTGGCACCGCGTTGGTGTCGTAACGATTTATACCGGCGCCAAACGGACGGCAAAGTTTTAAAAACCACGTAAAAATATTTATAAATTGAATATTTCAATTTTTCCTCATTTTTTTTTTAGAAATTCGTCAATCTTTATTAAAAATATCCGAAAAAATTGCAGAATTAGTCGAAATCCTACCTTTCCTTGGTTTATTATGGATATTAATGGCCTGCGTTTGGTAAGAACTCTCGTCCCCGCTGTTAGTTTGTATGCAAACTAAATGCGAGTCGGCTAAAATACTAAAATTCGACGCATA
Source organism: Gasteruption jaculator (assembly GCA_949825005.1). Lineage (NCBI taxonomy): Eukaryota > Metazoa > Arthropoda > Insecta > Hymenoptera > Gasteruptiidae > Gasteruption > Gasteruption jaculator. The sequence goes on from OX463761.1 coordinate 1,116,373, forward strand.
TGCCAGCACATGGTCGTTCGAATTGTTGAGACCCTTGATGACTTGATCGTAACGATTCTTTGGAAACATAACGTCGGTCGTGCGATCCTGGATGTGCACGGTGAGTCCCCTGACGCACGGCAACGTGTACGTGAAGTTCCTGAAGTCCGCCAGGATTTTCATAACCGTGTGACCAATTTCGAAATAAACGGCGTCCCGAAAACGCACCGACACCAACGGACACGGATAGTAACGATATTCGGCGCCCAAACGCAACACCAGACGCAGTGGAAAGACTTTTGCCCAGGGCGTCTCCCATCTGAAAAGAAAAAAAAAACAAAAAAATTAGAAATCCGGTGATCGAAAGTGGAAATAAATAATAATGGAATTTTAGGAAAAAGCAAAAAATCCATTTGAAATTCGAGCAGTTTTAAAAATGTATTTTTTTTGTTAATTATAAAATTTAAAATTTCCACAGGCAAAAATGAAATATTGAAAAAATTAGGAGTTTTCTTGAAAGAAAATATTCCTGTCTGTGATTTTGAATAGAAAATTCGTGAGAATTTCGGAAAAAATTGTTTTACCTGTGAACCAAGAGACCCACGAGAAAAGGCGCAGGTGGAAGAACGACTCTCTGTAAACACTGGAATGTTTGTCGAATAAATAAAAATCCTGCGTGTTCCCGCGAACCCATTAACTGCCCTCCTTGGTGAATTGAAACGCCCAATTCGGTCACGGTGTTTCCTGGAATTAAAATAAATCTCTGTCGATTAAAAATTATTTTTGATTATTTTTTTTTCAACAAATTAATAATTTCTGTTATTGCAGCAATTCAATTAAAAATGATTTTCTATTATTTTTTTTTCAACAAATTCATAATTTCTGTAATTGCAGTAATTCAATTACAAATTATTTTCTATTATTTTTTTTTCAACAAATTCATAATTTCTATAATTGCAGCAGTTCAATTAAAAATTATTTTCTATTATTTTTTTTTCAACAAATTCATAATTTCTGTAATCGCAGCAATTCAATTAAAAATTACTTTCTATTATTTTTTTCAACAAATCAAAGTATCTTACCTTTAATTGCTTCCACATACAATTGATTGATATGTACAAGAAGATCTCGCGGAATTTGTTCCTCGTCCGGTAACGTTTCGACGAGAAATATAACTTCGTCTTGTCCAACACAGGCCAAACCTCTCGAGGTGACGTTCCAACATATCCTGTTTACGCAGCAATTTACTGAAAAAAAAGTTCACGAATTATTTTCGAAAATTCGGCACTCCCAAATACGGTCGAATTTTTTTTTTTTTAAGAGGATTTTCTTCCCTCAGCAATAAAAAAAAATAAATCAAATTCACTTACGATTCGTAACTTTGACGTAAGCGTAGAGATTTTTATTAACAGCAAACATTACCGGTGGCTCGCATTCGTTCCTCAAAGTATTATTCAATCGGCTCTCATCGGTAACTTCGTGGTAGGTAATTTCTAAAAAAAAAAATATTCACATTTCAATATTTTCAATATTTTTCAATATTTTTGGTTTCAATATTTTTTTTTTCCTTTTGGAAAAAAGAAATAAAGTAAAAATACTCACGTCCTTTATGAATAGTAACAGTCGGAGGTAAGACATTTGGATCCTGTGGGATATAACTATTGGTATTCGGGTCCAGGGGCGGTAGATTCTGTTTTTTCGTAGACGTCGAGGACGATTGCGGTCCCGGTGTGGGTATCCTCTTGTTACCCAATTTTCGATAGGGCGGTTTGATATCCCACGACGAGTCCAGTTCTGTCAGGTCACAGCCAGGCCTTATTCCTGTGTTTTATTTAGAAGGTGGGTGAACGAAAAAAAAAATAAACGGGAAGGGTTCCGGGGACTGGTAACGTTTATCAAAAAAAGCAAACGTTCCAGTTGGACTTTGAAAATAAAAAATACAAATTGGGATTATCGAGGATCGATGACTCTTGCAAAATCAAATAATATTCAAAGAAATCATAAATTAACGGTGGAAGTGGGAGGATATTTTTCATGACCGGGTTCATCCGATTTATGGTAATTTAATTTACGTACTAATTACTTTTTTCATTCATGTTTTTTTTTAAATATGAAATAAGAGAAAAGTTGGAAACGGAAAAATTGGGATTTAAAAAAATTCGCGACTGAAATTTGTTATTTCATAAAAATTTTTAAAAGTGGATAATACAAAAATTGAGACAATAAATTTCTTTTTTTCAGTTTCCATCACGATTTTCTCGCTTCGATTTTCGAATCGACTGTGAATTAAAGGAAAAATCATCTCACCATCGCTAAACATAACAGATTTCTGTCCCTCCGGTCGCTGTTTCGTGCTTCCTTCGCGTTTGAGAACTCCAACGGGTACCATGACAGTCGGTGGTGGAGGCAATCCTCCAGCTAACTGTTGTAAAGGCGGTATTGTTGAACAGTACTCCATTGGATTATTTGGATTAGGCTGTCTCCCCTATAACCATTTGTCGAATACTCCTAACTTTCACGGTGGCACTTTCAAAGAAGCAACCAAGTAGGAGAGAAAACAAAATCTCTAACGACTCCTACTCTTTTATTTATTTTAACTTTTTTAATTTTTTTTTCAACAATCGGAAACATGCTCTGCTGGAATTATATTTTGAGATTCTCGTTTTTCTTATTTTTTTTTCTTTGTTTAATGGATTTCATGCAAAACTAATGTCCTTTTTTTCTTCAATGGTGCTTCATTCTACTTTTTTAAAACAACGAAAAAGCATAGAAAAGTTGACAAACACAAACTTTCACGCTGCTGGAAAATTGCAACACGAGAATGTAGAGGAAATAACGCAACTCAAAAAAGAGAAACCAAAAAAAAAGAGAAGATCATGCTTTGAACAATTACGAAATCGAGAATTACTTTGATTGGACCGAAATTTCTTCTTTCTGAATTTTTTTTTTTGCTCGTGAAAAAAGTTAATTAAGTTGCTGCAGTTGCTCTTTTGTTTAGTAACTGACTCAGTAAAGGGAAGTGAGATGTTCTAAGAGAGGAGGTATTCAACAAGTGTTACAGGTATGCGACTATTCGAGATATTGCTCAATCAAATTAATTGGTATTAAATCAAACAAATAGAGGATTCGAATTGAACTTCTGTTATGAGAAAACGAAAATGCACAGGGGAGGCTTGGAGTCTCACCTGAGGAGAATTTATGTCACTTCCACAAGCGTTGTTGCTGTAACTTCCGGTCCAGTCTCCGGAACCTTGCTCATTCTCGCCTGAAAAATTCAGAATCAATTAATTTTAACGTCATTTCACTTTATTTTCACCGAAATAATGAAATTTTTCCCACACTCAAATTTCAGACGCGGAAAAAGCAAAAAATAAAATTTCGTATTTTTGAAACCAGAGGTTTCAGAAAATGCAATGGGGAATTTCATTAAAGTCAATTTCACTCAAAATTATTTTTACCTTTCACGAGTAACTGGTAACAGGGAAGGCAAACGCGTGAGTCAATATTTCCTTGATACTCCAACCGGTATTTCATGTTACAGCATTTACTGCACAACACCTGCAAAATGAAAGATTTGAAATTTTCCAACAAATGAAAATCCATTTTACTTCGATAATGAATTATTATTATTATTATTATTATTAAGAGCGACGGTTCTGTTCCGGAACGGACGTGTCTTCGGTGGATCCTGCACTTCCAAACTGAAATGTCGAAATTTCGTTTTGACAGTTTCTGGGGAATGTTTGCATTAATGCGTACATTTAAAATTTCAAACACGTAATACCAGGTCTCAAAAATAAGAAACATACGTCTTCTGAATTACGACGTGACGTCACACGAAATCTTCGTTTCAACTTATTCGTATTCTCCGGGAGAAGCAATTACGAGAGAAATCCAGATTTTGGGAGGAATTTTTTATCAAACCTTCTTTTTTTTTTATTTATTTATATTTATACACGGCAAACCCCCCATTTACTTGCTTCGTTTATTTACTCAAAACAATCTCTGCCATTTGTTACTTATTTTTTTCTTATTTATTTACTTCAAAAAGATTTGGAGAATTTTTTTTTTTCATGAATTTATTTTCCGCTGAATTTGATATTTATTTTTGTAAGAAATTAAAAGGAAAGAATCTAGATATTAATTTAGTAAAATAATAAATTTATCCGAAATTTCCTAAAAATTCTGAATTTTTATGAATTCGAGAGACTGAAAATTATCAAGATCCAATTTTCTGCCCAGTTTTCGAGGAAAAAAATAGAAAAAATTGTAGCATCGTCTCACCTTTCCACAGGCACGGCAATGATGACGCCTTTTTAAAAGCGAGAACTTCAAATCACACAGCATACAATTAGGCGCGTCGCTATCTGGGACCCAGAAGGGCGGTTGTTTACCGAGGATCGTTCCAGATTCCATCGAAGAATTGTCGGAGACGTCCGGCGAAGGCCCTCTGATAGCATCTACATTATTTTCCGAGGATTCTTGCCTCTCTTGAACGCCCGGCGTTGTTCCCGGTGATCCTGCGAACGAACATTCGGAATTAGATGAAACAGGAAACAAACGCGCAGACCGTGTATTTCACGTTAATTACATGCACTTCTTACACAACCGCCTGAATTCAGTGGCAGATAAGGAAAAAAAAAAAAGAAGCTAACGTGTCTCTTATCAGCAGAGATAGTAAATGTTAGCCAGCTCCAAATGGTGGCTTTGGACACAATGTTTATTAATATTTTTCCAATTTCGATCCATATTTTTTTGGAATGCTTCTAATACAATTTTGAATAATAATAATAATAATAATAATAATAATAATAATGATAATAGTTATTATTAATATTATTAAAGAAATTCTATAAAATTAAGTTTCCAATGTAATAAAATAATAATAATAATAATAATAATAATAATAATAATACTTATTATTATTATTATTATTATTATTATTATTATTATTATTATAATATATTAAGAAAATTAGAAAATTAAAGAAAAAAATAGTTACGAATTTTACGTAAACGTAGAGAAAATTTTTTTTTACCGGAAAATCAGTTGTGTTAAATTTTCCAGTTAAAAATCCTATTTTTTTTTCTTCAACAAACCTATGGTATTATGTTCGTCCATATCAACCGTGGAGACAATATCCAACGTTTGCGGCCTGGAAGGTCTTTCGACATCTTCCCCGTTCTCGTCGGATTCCATTTGGCCTTCGTTCAAGGTCTCGGAGTTTTTCGAGAGCGAGTTATTCTCGCAGCTGACCTCCTCCTCGTTGCTTTTGGTGTCGTAGGAGGAGGACGAGCAGTTGTTCTCGCAAAGCGTTTCATCTTGACTAGAAGAACTACCGATATTCTCCGTCACGGGTACGGTTTCGGCTTCGGTCTCGGTTCCCTTCTCATCCTCGTCCTCTTCCTCATTTTTTTCGCCACTCGTCACCGAATTTACCGGCAAACCGTCGGAATCACTCGAAATTTCCTTCGCCAATTTCCCCGGAGACTCGTTACCCTCCTCCGACTGGTTCGCGACTTCCGAGACGTCGACGGTCACCTCCGGGGTGACCGACAACTCGTCCGCGTCTTCGGTGAAATCGTCCGACGACTTCTTGTAGGACTCGCGGACCTTCCTACTTCTTTTTTCGCTTGTTTTGATCTCCTTTGCGTCTGAAGCAATTTTTACAGGTTCTTGAAATTTTTCCGAAGCTTTCTTCTCTAAAAAATCCGAGGTCGAGGACGCGTCGCTGCTGGTACCGCTTTTGCTGTAATCGATCACGGGGAATTTCTTCGCCTTCGCCTGCAACTCCTCCTCCGAGACCGAGGGTAGCTCGCCGATGGTGACGCTCTCGAAAATCGGCGCTTCGTTCTCGTCCTCGTCTTCGGGCTGAGATGCGGGAAATACCGGTTTCTCGGTGTTCTCCCGAGACGATCCCGCGACAATCGCATTCCCGTAAACCGCTTTCTCCTCGTTGGTCTTCTCCTCGGCCTCCAATTCCGCCAAATACTTGTTCAGCTCCTCCTCGGAGAGGTCGTCGATGTTGCTGAAGCCGATCGGCTTGTGGCTCGACGCCGATTGCGAGCCCACGTTGTTCCCTTTGCCGCCGAAAAGCTGCCCCGTAATTTTCTTCGCGGCCACTTCCAATTCCGTGGTGGTTTCCGGGAGATTCCCCGGGTCCCGGGAATTTCCCCCGATGTAAATACACTCGTAGACCATTTCCTTCTTATCGAAGGCCGAGGACTGCAGATTCGTGGGATTTCCCTGCGGCAGATCCACGTTCTCGTAGGTGTGTTTCACCTCGTCGCTCTTTTTCGCCTCCTCCGGTTTCCCCTTCGGCTTGTTCACGGTCGCGTAAATATCGTGGGTCTTTGGAATGTCCGTGCCGATATAAACGTTCTCGTAAACCGGCTCCGGACGGTCGATCAGACTCTGAACAGCGTTCGACGGTGGCTCCGGCAAGGGCACGTTCTTATAAAGAGGCTCCTTGCCGGAGACTCCCATGGTTTCGTCCAAAACCGCGTTGTCGATTTTCTGGCTGTCGTTGGACTGGTCGTTGATCGTCACACAGGAGTCCAGTTTCACCGGTAACAGGATGTTCTGGTACTTCGGAGGCAGTTTCTTCTCCGGAATTGCCTCGTTCCGCTGCTCCTCGTTGCTTTCGACCTCGGGTAGCTTTTTGTCGATGTTGATCTCCTTGTAACTGCTCGATACCGGTTTCGTCGACTCCTCGGGCTTCGGAACCTGGCTGGGATCGAGTTCGGAGTTCGCTTCGTTATCGAAGCTCACACTCGGAGCGTTGATGTACTCGTTGAGGCTGTTGAAGACGTTGCTGACGCTCGGCTTGATGTTCGGTTGGTTCAGTTTCTTGTCGTAGCTATTCTGAATCTTCGGTCCACCGCTGCCACTGCCGCCGGTGGTGTTCTCATTTTGCTTCTTCTGCAACAACTTTTGGGATATGTTGTTATGGATGGTCAAGGGAACTGGCTCGGAATCATGAGGCTCGACGCTCTGTTTCTCGGTTATCTTGTTATCGTTCGCGTGATCGTGCATGTAAAAATGATTGACCGAATCAGCGGTTTCCAGCGAAGTCTCCGATTTCTGTATGTTCAAGGCATCGCTGATTTTATCCTTCGACAGAAGATTCCTCGATTCGAGGTTTATCGGTTGAACCTCTTTTTGTCGATCCAGTGAATTGATAACGGTGCGAGGAGACGAGTGATTGTAACTCTGCGGAGGTTGGTTCGCTTTGCCCGGTGGTACCACGGGTCCGTGGGTGGTCGGGGTTCCAACGGAAGCTATCTGCTCGGCTCGGTCTGAAAAATTTTCAGGAGTGAAATTAATGTTTTGCAAATTGGTACTAAAAGTACTCTTGTTAAAGAGATATAAGAAAAAAAATTGACGAATTCTAGAAATTGATTAATTTTTCATTTGGAAATCGGGTCTTTGATATAAATAGTATTATTGCAAAATCAGAAAATTAAATAACGCTTCTTCGATACGATTTGTTTTCGTTGTTACGAAGTTTTGAGTCCACATAGAAGATGTATATCTACAGGTTTCTTTTGTTATGCAGCTAAATGACCCTTGAAACCAAACTGGTTTTTGGAAGATGTGTTTTACATTTCAAGTACAGGAATAGTTGCATCTCAGATACAAAACGAATTATTTCGATGATTTATGAAACCAGTTGGAGGAACTTTTCGTACAGGAATGTCATGTTACGTTGGAAATTATTCATACTTGGAAATGTTGGAAACATGAAAACTCCACTTTGTTTCCAACTGAAATGAAAATTCGATATTCATGGCTCTGCAATTTTATTTATCGCGTAAACATTATCAACAACTTTTATGGATGATTTTTTCGATACTAAATTCAGTCGTACTCTTTTTTTGTAATACACGGTTTGAAATAAATTCACTCTGGTTTTTTTTACATTTAAATTTAGTAAATAATAGAATCAGAACTAATCGTTTAAAAATCAGCAGTCTGAAATCACCATTCTGATCTGTCACTTCCTCCCGGTATATTCAATAGAATGATTGATTCTTCTCGAATTCTCTCTCGGATGTATATATTTTTTTAGATTCCTATTGAACATAATTTAAAGTCGATAAAAATTCTACGGCTATAATAATTTTGAAATAATTTGAAAGATCGAAGTAAATATAGAAATTGATCGAAGTTGTCTTCGATTTTAAAAAAATGCCTTGTTTCTTAATATTAGCAATAGCAATAATAATAATAATAATAATAATAATAATAATAATAATAATAATAATAATAATAATGAGTCATTTATTGCAGCGCTCGGCACAAATCTGCTCAAGCATAAATGCTAAAATACATATACAGAAATATTTCCGCAATAATATTGAACAGTTATTGTCATAGATTTCATAGTCAGAAGCAACGACAAGAATAAATAAATAAATAAGAAATAGGTACAATAAGATAACATAATCTATTCCCTTGATCCCGAGTAAACTAAATATGGGTTCACATCCTTATTTGGTTGCTGTAGACTGAGATAGTATAACAAAAACAAGATATACAATATCAAATAAAGTATCGTAAGGTCGAATTGATCTCTAGAAGGCCATCATTTTTTCTTTCGAGTCTTCGTTTTTTAACATATTATGTAGTTATATATCGTAGGAAGGATCGAGTATCAAAAAGGTTGGGTTCGGCTTTAGGTTCAGAGCTTCCAGGTGTAATATTAGACACCTTGCTCCCTCTCGACATTCTTTAAGAACAAATTCAATTTCTTTGTATAATTTTTCTATTAGACGCATTTCACAATTTTTTTAAATTCGTGGCTCTCAAAACTTTCGCTGTATAAATTTATTCATTGGTTTTCGAATGGATGTAAAAAATGAATTATTGATTTTCTTTTCTGTGAAACCTTAGTTTTGTTATTCGCTTCATTTTTAACCCTTAGCGAACGAATGCTGCGACATTATACTTTCATTTCGTGCTCTTTCCGTTCGTTAAGGGTTAATACAAATTTTGATAATTTTTTGCCCGACACATACACAGTGAAAGTATTGGCGTTTGGCCGCAGCGGAAAAGTCACAATTTTTATCGTGAAAAGAGAAAATGTCAAATCTACGGATGCATTCGAGTTTTTTTTTACGTTTCGATACGATCGCAGATCACGCGGTACGACACTATTCGTTTTCTCTTTGGACAGAAAGAAAGAAAATATTGTTTATAACCAAGCTTCGATCTCATTAAACACGGAATAATAATATTCGACACGGGTGTGACCAAAAAAAATTTGGTTTTTACATCTTTCCGTGCAGTTTTTCCAATTTGTATCTTCATAAGAACGTTCCTCGAACTTCACAAATAGTTAAAAAACAAAATTAGCCAAATCGGTCCAGTCGTTCTCAAATTTTGCGCTTAGCGACGCATTTAGCCATTCATTTTTTTATTTATTAGAGTGTCCCATAAGTTTTTTCGAGCCGGAAAGGAACAAACTTATGGAACACCCTAATATACAGATAAACAGATGATTAATAATAATAATAATAATAAATAAAGAAACATAATGAATAAACAAACAATGAATTTTGTCTTCTCACCTTCATTGAATTCAAACTCGTCCAGAACTTTGTCCAAATCGACAGCGAACTTCTCCATTCTGCAGCTTCCGAGTATTCGTGTATCTTACAACAATGGTGTCATTTAGAAAAGACAGGTGCGTTAACTTCAACTTTGCAACAACGCGACGCAATAGTTGGTACAATAGCAACGACGAAATAACAATTAGACGAATTGTCCATTAAAGTCGAGAAACAGACTTCCCTTTTTTTTATGTAAGCAGAAGATGATTCATTTTCCTCTCCCGTTCTCCGCTCCCCAGTGCGAAACCGTACCTGTGGGAACAAACAAAAGAAAGAAAATGTGAAAATTGCCTCTACTTTTATTGACGCGCTTAATTAACGCGAGAGCGAAAAGCAGGAAAATCGGGATCGAGTTCCTGGTGAAAATTCGTCCCGAAACGAGCCACTCGGGACAGGAGTAAATACCTCTCCGTGGGGTCGAGTTCCTCTCCCCCCTTTTTTTGGGTGTCGCACTTACATGAATTTCGAATTTCGAGGAACCGTGTCAAAGTCACGTGGAATAATTGACGGCGTGTATCGTAACAAAAAGAGTATCAATCCGCGAAAATGTCATTTTACGAGACGTCACGTAGCCATCTTGAACGATAGTTCATTACCCACCCTGCAAAGGCGAGCGAGCGAACTAGCTTCTGCCATTTCCGTCTCTCTCTCTCTCTCTCCCCGCCTCGTTCTTTCTCGCTCTCGCTGTCACGCTACTACTTTATCGCGGAAACACGGACGGCGGATACGGGATTCCGCTTTTATCGTCATACGTCGTGCTTTTATTTACCGACTTTGCCTCTCTGTAGTTATACATTTCGTCTCTATACTATATATATAGTACTATATATAATTCAGTTACGATTATTATTATTTTCTCTTTCGTTTGGTCAATTTTCATTTTTTCTTTCCTCAATTTGTGCCGCAACTTTCTCAATTTTGAATTACGAATATCAAGGCATAATAATAATAATAATAATAATAATAATAATAACAAAAACAACAACAACAACAACAATAATAATAATAATAATAAATTACGAATTACAATAATATTAACACTATAATCGTATAGATATTAAATTATTGTTACTATTATTATTATTATTATATTAATATTGCCGATGTAATAACAATAATAATAATAATTCTACATTTATCATAATTTGAAAATTGCCCAAAAATTCTGTGCAATTACAAAAATTGCGGATTCAAATAATAAATATCGAGTTTGGGTTTCGCGCCAAAACTCGCCGTCCTGAAATCTTAAAAAAAAAAAATTCGAAACGAATAAATATATAAATACGAATAAACAAGTGCATGAATATAATAACGTACACAAACGGACAAAGATAAATATATGTATGTGTGCGTCTAATGTAACCACAGGTAATTCATACGATCCGAGCCAACAATGGCGACCTCGTTGTTGCAACGCCCCCCACCACCGCCACCGCCGCCGTTTGCTTTGACAGGTATCCAAGTTTAACAAACACAGATGTACTCCTACATACATACATACATGCATTACCACCTACATAATATATGTACGTGTGGAGTTAACCAAAACAGCAACAGAGCTGCGCGGTCGCGCTGCTTCTATTTATTTCGTATTCTCGCGAAAGAGAAATTGTAGTTTTTGGAAAAAGGGAGAGAAAGAGAGAGAAAAGTAGCAAAAGGAAAACGAGAAAAGGAGAAAAAAGGGAAACACCGATGGACGTGTGAGCATTCGTTCGATGCGTACCGTTAATCGTGCGTGGGTCGCAAGGTGTTCGATCATCTCGCGTAGGTACGTATCACATACATACATACGTCATCCTGTCGGAGTCGGAGCGGACGGACTGACGGAGCCAGCGGGCCAGCCATCGCCGTCTGCCGTCATAACGTAACGTAACGAAAAAAGGAGAAAAGAAAGGAACAGAAATTAGTAAATCACGCAACTCTACGCATTCATTCACGACTCCCTCGCGTCCCACGTCAACCCCGTCACGCGGATGTCCCTGGATTCTCGACCCGCCTTCGATCGCACCTCGGGTTCGGAGTTTGCTGGAGTCTGGGCTTTTCGCGACCGAACATAACCTCAATCTTTCCCCTTTTCTCGCAATCAAGTTTTGGCAAAAAAAAGAAAAGGAAGAAGTTCTTCGCCGACAAATACAATCCAAGTTTCGAGTTTCCAAAAATCCACGTACCCGTTGGCGAACTCCTGCCCAAGCCGAGAGTAAATAACACATATATGTACACACCTATTATGTACGTATAGTATATGTATCCATGTATACATATGCACATCTATACATAACTAGAATAAACAAGGAGAGATCATATGGTTCTGGCCTGTAAACATGCCATGGAAGGGAACCCGTGGAGGGGAACTCTACTCCAAGAGACAATCTTTCACCCGCATACCAGAACAATGCCAATCTTTTCTACCGAATTCACAAGCGGAGCACTAGAAAGTACCGAGAGTAGATCGGCGACGACCTAATTCCCACAGACTTGGCCAGTCGCGACGAAAGCCAGCGGAGGAACGATGGCCGAGAATTCCGTGGAAGACGAGTACCCCTTGCACAGATGCATCTTTAAGGGCGACGTGGTGGGCCTGAGTTCGCTCCTCAGGACTCACGATATCACCTTAAAGGATAAACAAGGTGAGCGCAGAAGCTGGTGGAAGTATCGAGATCGGAAGGTACATACGTATTTCGAAGTGTTATGTAACGATTTTTGTTTTTTTTTCTTCAGGAAACACCCCGTTGCATCTCGCCGTTATGTTGGGTCACAAGGGTGAGTACATACGTCATTCCGGTGTTGGGTCGAATACAAGCGAGAGTGGCTCGATTTTGGGCTGGATTAACCCTTTCGTCACTACAGACGACTATAGTCGCTCTGTATAAAATTCCACTGATGTATTATGGGCGACTACAGTCGCTCTTCTTAAAATGCAATTGCGTAAAGTGTAATACCATGTTTCGAGCGATGTCGCGCACAATATCATTATTAACTGTAATTATTATCGTACAATTATATTCTCTGATGTTATTTGATTTCAAAGTTTAATTATAATTGATTATGTTTAGAAGTTATAAATATGTTAATTTGTGGAAAGTTTTTCTTTTCAATAAACATCGTCAAACCAACTCGGGTTGCAGCAAATCGTAAACGCAGCCACTGACGATCTTATTCAAGCACCGTGCATATGTTTGCTGCAGTGGCACGTTCAGGGGAAATACCGTGGCGGAGAAGTCGTCTGTAGCGAAAGAGTTAAATTGTAGAGTCTGGAATTTCGATCGATGGATTTGAATTTGGGATTTATGTGAACTATATATGACGAGTGATTGAAATCTGTAGATCTAATTTTTTTTTAGAACAGTCTGAAATCAGTGATTTCAATCGATGATTCTAAATCAATAATTTGAATTTGTTATCTCGAATCAGTGTTTTAATTCCAACGAATTGAATTACGGACTTAACTCGATCGATCGAACCCATCGATTTAAACCTAATAACTTTTTTGCGAAAGAAGTCAATTGTCGCAACGAACTATTAGATTTATTAGAGCAATGATTTAAATCGATAAATCAGAAGCTATGATTAAATTCAATTGAATTGAGTTGGCAATTTCGATCGATAGATTTGAATCGATCGATTTGAGCCTAATAATTTGTCATATTTTTTATAAAATTATTAGTGTTTCGAAAATCGTATTAAATTTTTGACGCCCTCCACGGGCCGGAAGTTGTACTAAATTTTTTTACTTTTCCGAATTCTCGTTATCTCCTTTTTGCATTTACAGAATGTGTGCAGCTTTTGCTGGCTCACGGAGCCCCGGTGAACATGAAGAATCTTGCTGGCTGGTCTTCCTTAGCGGAAGCCATCAGTTACGGAGATCGACAAACCAGTAAGAATCAAAAATATGATTTTTAATCGATACGACATCGAATGTTAATAACAAAAACGTCGGAATACATTTTTGTTTTTGCTTTCTCTTACAGTATCGTCATTATTAAGAAAATACAAAATTCAAGCGAGAGAGCAGATAGAGGAAAGGAGACCGAATTTAATCGCCGCTTTGAGACTAATGGGTGACTTTTATATGGAACTCAAATGGGATTTCCAAAGTTGGGGTAAATAATTAATTGGAGTTAAAATGAATTTTAAAATAAATACAAAAAAAATATAAAAATCACAGTTACAAGAGATCAAAAATAATATCGATGAATGTAAAATATCAAAATTTTATTCGGGTAATTTTTTTAATTATCTACTTTTTCCTTTCAGTTCCATTGGTTTCCAGGATACTCCCATCGGATATTTGCAGGATACATAAAAGTGGCGCCTCCATAAGGATGGACACGACTTTGGTTGATTTTAATGACATGAGTTGGGAACGAGGCGACATAACTTTTATTTTCAATGGAGATCAGAAACCGGGAAAGTCCTTAACGGTTCTTGATAATAAAGCAAAACTTTTCCAAAGAGTCAGATACGAAGTTAGTACATTTTATTTAGATGCACAGGTTAGGAATAATTTTTTAGGACTCTTCCAATGCTTGCTCCGGACTGTTCTGGCAATGCTAAAATCCGAGAATACGTTCGCATAGGTGCTAATATTTTCCTCATTCAGAGATAATTATCGTAGTAATAATAATCGCGGATTTTGCTTGTTTGTTTCTTCAATTTACGCGGTATAATCATACAGTTAAAAATAGCATAACAGAACGAATCGTTAGGATTTCCTCGAACTGCAAGTTCTTACTCATCGGGAATATTGTTTTTGTCAGGAAACCGAACTCGAGATCGAAGACGAGGTTGATATTTTAATGTCGAGCGATATCGTGGGGGCACAAATGTCGACCAAAGGCATCACCTTTTCAAGAGCGCAGACTGGCTGGATTTTCCGAGAAGACAAAAGAGTGAGTTTTTTTGAGATGAAATATTTATTTAATTTCAATTTTAATTGAACGCTTATTTAAAATAAAATTTAACGTTAAAAATTAAAATTAAATCACAAAAAAATGAATGTTAATTTTAATGTTGAATTTCAAAAATTAAATATCAATTTTGATTTTCAAATTTAACTTTTCAATAAAAGTTCTCAACAATATTGAAATTGTGTTGAAAAACTAAATACAATTATTTGGATTTAAATTTGAAAAGAAAAATCCAAATAAATTATCTAATGCTCGTTTTTTCCTTTTACGAATCAAGGAAATGGTGGGACCGTTTCAAGCAGACTTCTACCAAATCAACGGTATGGTGCTTGAAAGTAGAAAGCGAAGAGAACACCTGAGCGAGGAGGACCTTCAAAAGAATAAAGCCATTATGGAGTCTTTGACGAAAGGAAACTCCCAAAATTTCACTAACGGGGAGGTAAATTCTGTATGTATTTTTTCAAATGTTTTGTCACCAAAATCCCCCATAATCCGAATTTTTCTTATCCACCATAAAATTTTAACTAACAGACAAATTTTTTCAGCCACCCGCGAGAAGAGCTTCGCTGAGTCCTCCTCCGAAACCGAAAATCAAATGGGAAGAATATTTAGCGGCGCCACCCGGACAGAGTCCCAAGTTAGGCCGCGGCCTCGTGTGCAAAGAAACCAGCAAATTATTCAAAGCCACGGTCGCGATGAGCCCCGATTTCCCGTTAACCATCGACATGCTATTGAACGTTTTGGAAGTCGTGGCACCCTTCAAACATTTCAGCAAACTGCGGCAATTCGTTCTCTTGAAATTACCCCCCGGATTTCCCGTGAAAATCGACATACCGATTTTGCCGACCGTCACTGCGAAGGTCACGTTCCAAGAATTTGCATTTCGGAATGACATCGATCCCAAAATATTTCAAATTCCGTCAGACTATTTCGAAGACCCCCTGAGGTGAGTTTCCTTCGAACTCTTTTTTCCCTTTTATCCAACGTTATTTATTTTCGAGGGTTGTATCTGTGAGAAATAAATATTAGAATCGTTAGATTTTGATTTTTACTTATTTATTTGCTTTCAACTCGAGATTCTCGTCAAATCTAAAAATCACAAGAATCTTCGATTTCCTCGGACAAACCTGTTGAACTCTTGTAATGATAAATTTCAGAGGCTTCGGTGCTTATTTGTCAATGATGACGGTCCTACACACAGTATCGCCTTTTTGAAGATAAGGAAAATTATTGAAATAGGAGAATGTTGGTTTTTCTATTTGTTTTTAAAAATTTAATATCAAATTTAACACGCCCATTTTTTTTTTAATTCGCTTTTGAAACGTAACCGGCTAATCAACATTTTTCTAATAGTTAAAGCTCAGTGTCGTGTAATCAAAGTAACTTTGTCTCGTTACTGGATATTTTTTTTCGTACGAGAAAATGCTTAGATTATATTTTTAAGTGACTTTTTTTTTTAATTTGTCGAGGAGAAATTAATACCAAGGACTTCGTTCACGTAATCATTCGTTATTTTGCTAATTTCTGTAACTTTAAAAACCAAGAATTTTATTTTATTTCATAAAAATTATCGAAAAGTCGTTAAAAAAAATTTGAAAAATCAATTTTTCAATCCAGATTTTTATAGACGCACAAAAATTTTCGAAATATCAGCGAAGTTACAGAAATTTGCAATTTTCTCATTTGGCCATTGGTGAAAATTTAATATCCATATTAAATATCGTTAACAATCGGACTTTAACATTTCCAACAAATTAATCAAACAATTCTGGACGCAGTAAATATTTTCGAGGATATCTTGCAAAGAGAAATTTTTATTTTGGATAATTTGTAAAATTTTTACCGCCGAAGATCTCGTTGTTCATAATTAAAATTAAAAAAAAATCGAGATACTCCTTTTAAAAATTGCAAAATCGAAAATTGCTAATGAAAAAAAAAAAGAGAATCGTTACATCTGCATTCCACTAACAAATTGATACGGTACAAACACATTTCGATTCAAGGCATACTTGATTTCATAATACGCTTATCTGCTAATCCACAGTTTTTTCTGCTTCTTTATTTTTGTTACAGATTTCCAGACTTATGACGCTTCGATACCCTAACTTTAATCGAGGTCAATTATCGGACCAGTTCAGGGCTATTTTCTTTATTAGGGGATCGGCTGGCTCTTGAATTTCCTCTTGGGGTCAATCTCGGCAGCATCTATTCCAGTCACTGCGTCCTATTCATCGAGTAATGATAATACCGTAATTTATTTTCGCTTCTGGGAAGCAAAGGGAATAAATTTATCAGACTTTTTTCATTTTTGCAGCAACTTTTGCTACGAAATTCGCTGTTTCAATTTCAACTGTAATATTTATTTTCCTTTGGATGCCGGAAATATCGGATTTTTTTTCTTCATTAGTATTAGAAATTCTTGAAAATTCGATAAAAATATACTCTGTGCACTTTTACACTCGTAGAATTCCATCGCATAACATTGCATCTCAAATCATGAATTTTCAATCGTCTGATACGAAGCAAAATATATTATCATACATTTTTGGAAACCGCGTAGTTGTAAAATAAAAAACAATGGACCTGAAGTTCGAACGGGTTCGATAACAATATATTTGACTTTTCCAAAAGCGGAAACGTCACGAACTTCAGCACCCGATTGGAAAAACAATAATATAGTCGATTAACATATTAACGATTAACGAAATGTCAAAATCTTATTAATGAAAACCGCAGCTGATGATAAAAAATAGTGTTCAGTATTATAATTTTTTCTTTTAAATTTTCTTACGCCAAGTAAGAATTACTCTGACCAATTACGTAAATCTCCAAAACGAAAAAATCCAAAGTTCAAGATTTTATTGACAAAAGATGCAGTTTTTTCCAATGCATTTTTTATATATATATTATTATCTATTGTACTCGTTAGGTCCTTTTTCTGCCAAGACTGGCCTACTTAGTAATTGTTTTCTAGTCTTGTTACGTCTCAGTGTTGTTACGAATCTTTAAGAAATTCCTTTATAGCTACAGGCCAGTTACTTAGAGTTACTAATTAATTTTTTTCAATTTTTTTTCTTTTATTATCAGAGTTGCAGCTTCCTTTCGAATTGCGACAATGCGATTAATTAATTTTAATTCAATGTTCAATTTCTTTTATGGATAAAAAACTTTTTTATTCCCAAAAAAGATTTTCGACTCGACTGGAATCGAAAATTTCGCCTGAAATGATAAGAATGAAGGATTTTCATGTTACTAATTTATTTACAGTGTTCAAGAAAGATAAAAAAAGCTGCTATAAAAAATCTGAAATGATTTCGAAAAAGATTTTTTTCAATAATTTAGTTTCAATGTTAATTTCTGAAGAGTTGTTAGATATAAGCTCGAAAAAAAAAAAATTGCACTAGAAATTCATTTCATCACTAGTTCGCTTATCATAATAATCGATAATTGCATGAAACATTAATAATTTGTAGGCACTTTTTTTTGTTAGAGTACAGTATTTTTTTCATTTACGATATTTGCAAATTTTTCAAAGCGTTACTTTTCTTATTATGTTTCATGCAAATATAAAAGCAGAGGGATAAGGAATGGCATTAATTACCAGAATAGTCGCGATCCATGGAGAAGATATGGACTTGAAAAAAACACTAAAAAAAATGACACACTTTTTTTTATTAATTCGCTCAAGATTTTTCTAAATGGAAGTTAAGGATTTTCTTACTCGCAGTGTTCTTTAATTTTAATCGCAAGATTACGTATCTTGCCAATATTGTATTTTAAAGAAAGGAAGAAAAAAAAGGAAAGGAAAGAGAACGTTGAGAATTTTCTTTGAGTTCTACAATTTTGAAGATTTTGAAGATTGAAGGTGGAAGGAGAAATTTTTTATTCTAAAGATGAATAAATGTCTTTTATTATTAGAAAATTTTTTTTAAATTAAAAAAAATTTTTTTTATTAGCATTGTTTCTTTTTTAGCAGCTTGATATTTTTATTAACCGAGCAATAAATAGAATTATAAGTTAGAGCAGTATTTGTTATTTAAAGAACGAAGGAACAAAGAAAAGAGATTATGAAAAGCAAGAAATTTCGATATTTATAAAAAATTTTCATTTCCATATAATTGCTTTTGAAAAAAAAAATTTCGATTGGAAGGATCAGCGAGAAAATGATTTCCTATGCACACCTCCAATTCTGAAAATATCTGAATTTTGAATCGAACCTGGAGAATTTTTTAAATATAAATTGACTCGATTCCGCAAAAGTTAATAATCCACTAATTTCGATTGGGAGATCAATGGTGGCTTCAAAATTTTCTCCAAAAAAGCCTCCAAATTTTCCGGAGAGAAAATCCAAAAATTGTCAAATTTCAGGAATATTTAGAATTCGAAGGAAAAAAATTTCGAGGCGTAAAAAGATTTATCGAGCGGAAGCTTTGATGCGAAATGAAATTTTACCGAAGGATTAAATCAATCATTTTTATTTTTTTCTGAATTAACATTTTTTTTTGCGATTGGAAATAAATGTCAAATAATTGCGACCGAAGATTTTCGAAAATGGAAATTCGTTGCGTAAGAATAAGATAAATTAATGCGCTGGGAAAAAAAAAACAGATTGGATCGAATTTAAGAGTTTATAATTAAATTTGCGTAATCAAAGATTTTTACAAAAAAGTGAAAAAAAAAGATACAGTGAAAAACAATAAAAGATTTTTGTCTCGATTTTCGAAATCCGTCTTTCGCAATTGATTTAATCTTTCGGGTCAGTTTCAGGTGCCAGCGATTCAATTGGTTTTTTATTTTTTTTAATAATATGTCAAATCTGGCGTTTGATTAATTAATTTAATGTAAGATTCGATATTTTAAGAAATACTCGAAATGAGAGAAAAATTGTCAAAAAAAAATGCACTGATGTGTATATGTGCATGTGTACGTGTATGTGTGAGTGTGAGTCTCTTAGCTAATCTTGTGACAACAGAAACATAAGGATCTTGGCGTAGCCGGTTTTCCCGGAAAAATTGGGAAATATCACTGAATTAATTTCAGAAAGAACCGAAAAGTTTTGAAGAAAAAAGACAAATTTATACTTTACTATTTATCTATCACTCTCTCACTCTCTCTCTCTCTCTCTCTTGATTTCTGCGTACGAGAATAATCGTAATCTAATTAAAAAAAAAAAGAGAGGAAAAAATGAGACAGAAGCTGTGAGCTTCTAAAAAAAAAAGTTGCATGAACTAAAATGAAGTATCTATTTTTACAAGAAATTTCGTAGCGAAGGAATAAAAAAAGGAAGAAAATCGTGTCTAGAGTCGCCAGTATTTCTCAATTTCGCTAAAACTAGAGATAATAGACAGAAAAATAAAGAGAAGGCCAAAAAAAAAGGGGAGATTAAAATTGCGGCGATAGATTCAATTATTATTGTTGCCTTCTTTTTTCGACTGCGAAGGTTCATTAGATACTTTACTAATTTGCGGTTGTTTTTCTTAAGTTGAGCGAGAAAGCGAAATTCCTCTTTTATGGAAAAAGCCAAAAAAGAAAAAATTGAAAATTTGAAAGGAAAAAAAATAGTATAAAAATTCCTGGTGGAGAAATTTTGGTTTTTTAAACAAAAAATTGCAATTTGTAGATGAAAAATAGAAAAATAATCAATGTAATTGATTGGTAATTGTTGGTGATGATTGATAATTGTTGGAAAAAGTCTCTAGAATTTGGGAAAATTTTATTTTCTGTATTAAAATAATCTGAAATAATTAGTCTTTTTTTTTTGTAAATTTTACGAGAGAATATTTGTTTTCATATTTTTTTCTCCAATATCTGAAATTCGAACTTTTGCTCCAAATTTGGAATTGATCCAGAAATTCAAAACTCCGAATTTTTTTTTTTAATTTTTGGAAAAATAAAATCCTCGTGCAGATTTTTCATGTAATTAAATTCTAAAAAAAGAAATATCAAAGGAATTTTGTTTTCTCGCAACAGAAGTGACAGAAACAAAGAATTCTGAAGAAAATAAAATGTGTTTTTCTCTCTCTCTCTCTCTTGAATTATTACGAATTTATATTAATTATGGAAAATGTTCACGACGACTATTGCCGCTAAAAAAATCTTTGTAAGCTATTATTAAATACTTTAATTTACCGTTTAAGGCTTAAACGCGAAACTGCTGAGAAAATTGTAAGGAAAACTGCGGGGAAAAAAATAACTTTTTGCGAAGACTGAATTCTAAAATGGGACCCAATGGGAGCGGAGACAATTTGTCAAAAATCTCAATTCTTTTGACGACTTTTACTCACACTTTCAATCGTAAATCCATTCATTTGTACGATATAACGCGGAAACGTCTGAAAAAAAAACCATAAAGGTCCCTTTGGGTTCTTAACAATTAATATCCAAGCAGGAGACTTATAGGAAATCTTCGCAAAGTACGATTACAAGTATGCGGTATGTCAGAAATGTCACTTCGTTACATACTTTTGCCTTCTTTTAGGAACTACGACGTAGGTACTGCGACAAAAAGTGACGGAAATGTGGACAAAAGTGTAGCAGAAAATTGGCACGATTTTGAAAATTGCATTTTTTTTGTGCATCAGCACCAACCGAATAAAATCCAATTGTTGCGAAAACGTAACGAAACTTTCCACAACAGTCTCGAAAAAGTTGTTAAATGAAAAAAAAATAATTTCAAGTTAATTAAAGATTTTCCTGGAATTTGGTATTTTCAGAAAAGAAAAAGAGAAAAATTCAAAAATCAATACATTTCAATCGATTTGGAGGTTTTATAAATTTCTAATTTACTTTTCTGAATTTTTTTGGTGATGTTGATATTTTCCTTTTTTTGTCTCTGAAAGAAATGGAGAAAAAAAATTTTTTAAATAGAAAAATGCAATTTTGGAAGTCGTACCAATGTTCGGATTATCAAACTATGGAATTCTCGTTTCACGATGAATGAAGTCAATATAAAAGACGTAACAATCAATCGGTTTATCATAATAACAATGGTTGTTGGCTACAACAATGAACCGTTATTTTTTTTATCGGTGAAAACAAGGAGCTTTTGACGTTTGATATTCTTTTAGGAAGTATCATTTGTATACGCCTCATTTACTCGGACAATGGGTAATTGGAGCAGTTGGTTTCTCAAAATAATAACTTCCCCTTTCCGTAGGAACATTTTTTGCATTTCATTATCGAGGGCCCTATTGCAAAAAAAAAAAATTCTATTATTATTGGTCACCGATCATCAGCAGTAATTCCATTATTCAATGTATTAGTTGAGCTAATGGTAATTAATTACTTTGGGTAGTTGGTCAATTAATATTAATATTATATTGACTAATAATTAGCCGATTTTAATTAGCAGTAATATAATTACTATTATTGCTCCCAATAATTAACGACTATTTAATATTCTACTTTTTTAATAATTGCTTAGTGACTTTATTTATTATCAATTACAGGAGGCTGAATTATTTATTATTTGAATTATTCTATGGGACGTATATTATTAATAATAGTAATTTTAGTGACCGCGAGGATCGATTTTTACTTTTAATCACTGGTAGTATTTTTTTATCAATAGTAATAATATTATTTTTTGGACACAGGCAATCAAAAAATAATCCATTTTCGAGTTTTTTAGAAAACGTCGAAATTACACTATAATTTTATTGAAACCGAAGTATTTGTAAAGAAAAGGCATTTTTTTCCCTTGTGTTAAATTTATAAGAGGGATTTATAAATAATTCGAATTATTTAGTTGGTATTTGAATAATGTATTTATTTTTACCCGCCAGGCGAATTTCGTGAGAATCTTTATTTGTTATTGAAAAAGAAAATGATATTTTCCCCGAACTTTCCAATAATTTCCCTTAATAATTAATTAATGGGTGAAATTATAATTACTGCTATCTACCAACTGACCTTACGATTATTCAATTTCAATTAATTATTACTTTATAATACGCCAATTATTTAATATTCCCTTTATTATATATATCAACACTAATAAATGCTCCAATTGATGTTAAGTGACGTGAAATAATTCAATTAGCATTTTAATAACGTATTTATTTTTCTTTGTCAAGGGACTCTTTCTTTTTTTATGAGATTCTCAATTTTGTTATTAAAAAAAAGAGAGAATTAAATTCAGTCGCAATTGTAAGAAAGAAAAACAAAATCTCTCTCTTTTTTTATAAAAATTTCAATTTTTTAATTGAAATTATCAAGTGACAAACTTCACATTTTTTACTTTCCACAAAGTTTTAACCACCTACCCCCATTACTAGGGTAGTTATTAAGCGAAACATGATTTACAGATTAAACTTAATTTCTTTTTTTCTATTCTAGCAAAAATTATGAAAAAAATCTGCAATACTGTAATTAGTGTGTTATATATCGTGAAATTTTTCCAGAATTTTTGGCTGAAAAATCTATTTTTCAAAAATTACAATGGTTTTGATATCCAATTTTTTAATTGAAATTATCAAGTGACAAACTTCATATTTTTTACTTTCCACAAAGTTTTAACCACCTACTCCTATTACCAGGGTAGTTATTAAGCGAAACATGATTTACAGTTTAAACTCAATTTCTTTTTTTCTGTTCTAGCAAAAATTATGAAAAAAATCTGCAATACTATAATTAGGGTGTTATACATCCTGAAATTTTTTCAGAATTTTTGGATGAAGAATCTATTTTTAAAAAATTATTAAAGTTTTAATATCAAATTTTGTAATTGAAATTATCAAGTGACAAACTTCATATTTTTTACATTTCCACCATTCTTCGCTTCTTCCCAGCCCCACTGGATAAACAAATAAGCCATTCGACCATCGCACGAATTCCATTTATCGTGGAAAAATATTTCCCAGTATCTTTCCATCATAATAGATGCTGAACGGTATTGTTCTAGTGTATGTTTTTTCGGTAAATAAGCGACTGGAATGATTAAATAAAGTGATTCAGCCCGACGATGGCAATGTAGCAGCATCGCACACTTGCCGCTGGATTCACTTATGCCCAGATCTTCTTCCACACATCTCTATGCTTTCTCGAGTTCATGAACTTTAAACCTTGTGTTCTGTAATATAACTTAATCGCTTGGACGAGAAATCTTCTGCTATATAGTATCAAAAGTAATATTGAACAGTGGTTCTTGGATACCAAGTCTCTTTTGTCCTTTCATAGGAGACAAGGCCCGCACAAAGAAAGCCAGGCTGCTTCCAGCAATTTTCTTGCAATCAGATTTCCATGTCTGGAGCAATGCTGGCTCCAGGCGATGCAGCTTGGGTCCGATACCGGGACCGAGGCAATCAAGTCTGGACCACCACTGGTCCAGGAGATTCAAAATAATTTTTTTTTCTTCTTGGTCAATATTTTTGGGATTAATTGGTTGTTAATTGGAAGAATAAATTAGCGCTATTCAATAGTTATTAATTAATTATAGATACAATTATAAGTTTGTTAATTAATATTTTTATGTATATATTTATGTTTCATTTTTTTTCTTCAAAATAGTGTCCTGATATAGATTTTGCAAAATTGGCCCAGATTTCCCTAATAATTTTGTTATTAATTAGGTACTAATTAATTACACGAATTACTTTACCAATTATTGCATTTACATGTATTTACAAATTTTTATTATTTTTATTAACATTACCCTCACTTACATCACACTTGTTTTTCCAACTGCCAATTAGTCGTGACTGATTTCCAGAATTCCTCCTATTTTGCAATTTCCTTTCCCTCCTTCATCTTCTTCATTTTTTTCTTCTTTTTTACCACCGATTACTACTCATTATGAATGACTAATGTACTGATTCCGAATGTCAATAAAAATTACATAAATCGTTATCAAAGGAAAATATGCAATGCAGCGGTATGGGAAATTATTCTCTCGTTGCATTTGCACTTAAATCACATTAGAGAATTTAAAGAAAAAAAACTTTGTGACGAAACCTGATGGGATTCCTATTTTCTTGAAATTTTGTATTTTCATCTAAATCTAATTTCATCAATATTTTTCAATAATATCGACAATTTGGAAATTTACAATTGCAATTGAAATTTATTATTTTACCAGAAATATTTTCTTGCCTATAATTTTCTCTTTTTTCCATTTTTAATTATTATAATTACATATTACTGTTATTATTATTATTATTATTATTACCATTATTATCATTATTATCATTATTATTATTATTATTATTATTATTATTACCATTATTATCATCATTATTATTATTACTACCATTATTATCATTATTATCATTATTATTATTATTATTATTACCATTATTACCATTATTATCATTATTATTATTATTATTATTATTATTATTATTATTATTATTATTATTACTGCTTCAAGTTTGACAATTGCAATATTAATTATTATTTTATTACTGATAAAAAGGGAATTTAAAATTCCCAAGGTTGATATGTAATTTTTAAAGAAGAATTACATTATTATTGCTATTATTATTATTTCTATTACTATTATTATTATTGTCGATATTCCTGCTTCAATTTTCATCCATTCGCTGCAATAAATTATTCGTCTTAAAAATTTGCATTTATAATTGGATATATATTAATTGCCGGTCGTTTTGGACTCGAATTTCTTCCAATGCGATCAATTAACGCGATTTATCGGGGCAAAAGGAAAGAAATAATTTAATGATGCCAATAGATCTTGACGTGTAACGCGTACGGTACAAACGCGATATGCTGAGTTTAAATATTATTATTTATCAGCCGGCTACATAATTTTTCCTTTATTTTTCTCCGCTTTAATCTCTTACACTTAGAGAGAAAAACAGAAATATCTGAAATATTCGAGAAACAGTGTGATATAACTATTGATGACTCTCTCTACGCTCTTGTATTTATAAACAATTCTAATACAACGGTTATTCCGAATCTATCAAGATCAAAGCGTTACTAATATTTACGGCATTTGCATACCTCGCGTTATCGTTACTCCAAACGATAATTAACGCGAGTCTCATAATTTGGATAATGTGGCATAAGTGACACAAGATCACTGCTGCGGAGATAAGAGCTACGCTGATTAGTATTTTTGTACGAATTTTTCCAGGAAATTGATTTTTTTTTGGTCCCAAAGCCAGATAGTTTTGAATGCCTACAGATAAACTATTTGAAATATTTTTTCGTCGATTCCTCGCAAAAGGTCAGTTTTACGTAACAGGGGGTTCATGATGATTACTTTTCATTTTATCAATTTGTAGATTGTGCGTTAATCCCACGTGCAACCGTGAATTTCGCGTCTTGAAGTTGTTGAAAATTGGAGATTGGCATTCGCAAATCGACAATTTCAGCCTCGAACGTTGAAACTTTGCAAAAAGGACCAGTTTCAAACCGAAACTGGAAAAAGAATTTTTTTTTGGAATTTTCTAAGATTACATTTTCAAAAATTATGAATTTTTAAAGGAAAACAGCGAATTTTAAAATTTTAGGGTCTCCTGTGTTGGAATTTACCGACTTTAGGAATTTTTTTCTTTCTTTCCACTGATCTTATAAATTTCAGTAAAAAATCATCTCAAAGCTTGAAATCTGCACTTTTGGAAAATTCTTTGTACGATTTCCTGGAACAGTTTTTCCAGAAGTTACGAATTTTTTTGTAAACCAACAAATCCTTGGTAATTTCCAATTTTTGGAATCTCCTGTGTTCGTTAACCAACTTTAGGAATTTTTATCTCCCTTTCCACTAATCATACAAATCTCAGCCAAAAACCATCTCAAAGTTTGAAATCTGCACTTTTGAAAAATTTTTTGTACGATTTTCTAGAACAATTTTTCCAGAAGTTACGAATTTTTCTGTAAATCCAGAAAATCCTTTATACAATTTCTAAGTTTCAGAACTTCTTTGTTAGAAATTAGGTATCAACTTTGGGAATTTTTATCTCCAGTTCTATTGGTGATACAAATTTTTATAAAAAAGCATTTTAAAGCTTGAAACCCAATCCGTATAAAAAATTATAAACCAATTTACAAAAATCAATTTCTCGAAAGTTATAAATTTTCTTGTAAAACAAGACCCCCCTTTAAAAATCTCAAAAATTTGAAATCCCATAAAAAATTATCAACTCTATAATTTATACATACATATACATTTTTTTCGACACGTGTCGAGTTAATAACAGCTCCATCCCACACACTTGACAGCCTCACGCCCTTAAATTAGTATAATTAGTAATGAAATTTCACGTAAGGAGGCATAAAATAAATGTTTTAGCGAGTCTGGACTCTCAACTCGGTATAATACGTATCGATTGTTCGTAAGTTCAATGGTCATCTTCTCTTATCATCTAGAAAATAATCAAGAGCACATTCACTCATCTTTGTGTCAACTGCAGTTGAAACTGATTTTATTTAAATCTACATGTGTGTTTACCAGTTCAATAGAAGTACGGAGAAAAAGAACCTTTAACCCTGACACTATTATTGCTACAACACAATTGTTCGATCGGTAAACAAAAATTCGTATGTTTTCAGGAACTTCTTCGAGAAAATCCTGCGATAATTTATTCGAAAGATCGAATTTTTCGCTTCCAAGTACTTTTTTTACTCGAA
>OX463761.1:1145963-1195963 GCA_949825005.1 Gasteruption jaculator
AATCTTTCTCGAGGATTTCGCCGTAAAAATTTTCCTATGAAATTAAAAAATATTAGATTGTCCCATAAGTTTCTTCCTCTCCGGCTCGAGGTGTTACATAGCGTGGCGCGGAAAAAACTTACGGGACAGCCTAATATCGGAAAAAAATATTTCGCGAATTTTTTACTTTTTTTTTGGTTATAAACGACTGTATATAAGGATATTCTGGTGTAACATAACGTTTCGGCTTGCAATATCGAGGTCTTCTTCGGATGAAAATTGTTGTATCAGAAGTCGTCGCAAATAAAACTCAAGTTACATATGTCTTTGTTTCTTATAATCTTATAACGATGTATTTATCATCTCACCGAGTAATTGTATGATTAGATGCTGTAAATAACGTATATATATGACATAATTATAATATATAAAAATATTTTGAAAAATGTAATTAAAATATATTTAAAAAAATTGAAAAATATAATTAAAATATATTTAAAAAATTGAAAAATATAATTAAAATATATTTAAAAAATTGAAAAATATAATGAAAAAATATATAAAAATAAAATTGAAAATTACCCAATAATTCGGAAAAACCGGAGCAATCGGCAAAAGTTCGAGAGACGGAACGGGACCGTGATTTCTATTTTTGCCTGCAACCCGGCTATCTATCTCCTTATCGGATCGCTCCTGAAAACTATGACTTTTGGTGAAACAAATATATACACAGGCACGCACACACACACATACACGCGCGCGCGCGCACACGCACAGTCGCGTATAAGCGAAGGAGATAAACAAAAGATTGAAATAAATAAGAAAAGGAGAGTGTGTATGTGCACAGATAGTTGTAGCAATGAAGTATATACCAATGTCCATTTTATCCAGATGATAAGCTCCGGGGGTGCGGGAAGGGCTGGAGAAATTAAAGCTGGCCAGAAGAGGGGACGCGAGAACATAAAAAGCACCGTCGAAGAAAACCACGACATTGTGGTGTTCGAGTTACCGGTCGGTTCGCTTAATACCGTGAGGATTTTTGGTTTACTGTTAAGCCCAACAAGGAAAAGCTCGGACTCTGCCGATAAGTGACGACGATCCATCGGTACCAGTTCGAAAAACCATGGGAGAACCGGTTTCCAACCGGGTCCGGTTTTCGACCGGTTTGGGTCTTTTCGCCTGTTTGCTGGTACTTTTCGCCGGCGCAGCATCCGCCAGTGAGTACCGCGATTCTCTTCTTTCTCTTCCTCGGCTTCCACGACTTTTTTTCCAACTCCATTTTCAATTTCCTTTTTTGGGAGATTTTGGATTGTAGAATTTCCAAACTCGAATCTGTGAAAATTAATTTCGTTATTTAATCATTCGTTTTTGTCTTGCCGCTAAGGTATCGGAATTTTTTGGTAGTTGCAATTGTGCAAATTTTGGTTTTTGGGAGATTTTGGATTTTAGAATTTCCAAGCTCGAAATTGTGAAATTTAATTTCGTTATTTAATAATTTTGATTTCTTGCCGCAAGGAATCGAAATTTTTGGTAGTTTGAATTATGCAAATTAGAATCCTGATTTGTCAGTATAGTAAAAGTTACTATACAAGGATAATTTTTTCTCAGTGAATAATAATAAAAATATAAAAAAAGATAATAGTAATAATAGGGAACCGATACATTTTCTGATAATTATAGTATCGGTAGTAATAATAATAATAATTAGAAAATAATAGTGTTTGTCACTATTGTGATAGTTATTAATATTTCTCTAAATTCGAATTTTTTTTTGTTACTGCAAAATGTTAGTTTCTATTTTAGTAATTTCTAATATTTTTTAAAACTCCTTATATTAATATTACTAATAGTGAAGCAATATTTTTCCTTTTCATAATGATAATTATTATATAATAGTAATAATACCTAGTAACTATAGTGATAACAATAATTGTTATTTGATTGATGACAAAATCAACAGCAACGACAATGATAATAGTCGTTACCAATGTGTGTGTATTATTACTGTAATTATTATTGAAATTATGTGGTAAAATTCGGTGAAATAATGAAAAAAAAAAAATCATTATTGATATTATTTAACAATTAATAGTAGCAGTAATTCCTATTTTTTTTTCATACATTATTGTTGCAATTTTCTTATTCATATTATTATCAATATTAATATAATAATAACAATATTAATTGCTATGCAATTATTATTAATATTGTTGGTATTTGTAATGCGTTAATGTTATTATTATTATTATTATTATTCGCTTAAAAATGCGAATTGTTTGATTTAGATTAAGTTTCCAATCTAAATCTCGACCCAGACTACATTCCACCGGAATAGTCTCAATTAATTTAAAAAATGTCGAGCCAAAAATTAAATATGTAAATATTTCATATTATTATTATTATTATTATTATTTTCCCCGAAGTCATTTGCCAAGTTAATAATTATAAAAGTGAAAAGATTCGGGCTGGGGCATTGGCAAAGTTCTGAACTCTAATAAAAAAAAAATAATAAAATAGAAATTGATTAAAATAAAATAGATAAAAAAAAATATATAATGCAACAGAGGGATTCCTGACGTCGTTGGCTTCTAGAACCTTACACAGCACTAGACATAAAACATACGGTGTACTAAGTGGTTAAAAAGGGGGTTTCAATGCACGTCGAATACGGGGTTACACGTACACGCGTTACCTTCCGCCTGTGTGCGCTGCGCACGTATACGCAGCGAATTAATAGAATGGTATCGTTTTGTCTGTAAATGAGGTCTGTATCATTGAAAATGATTGCTACGAATCTCCGTCCCCCTATGAACCGCTCCGTATTCAGCCACCGGACATTTGTTCAATTGATCCGACGTTGTTCCTGCGTGTTTTATGTTTTGCCCGTAGGCAAAATTAATCCGATATCCTCGGCAATGGGATCCGTCATCCCTGCTCGCTCGCTCACTTGCTTGCTTGCCCGATTGCCCGCTCGCTTGCTGCCCTTCGACGCGTGCAAGAAAGGGCTTTCGTTGCGTCCGCGCACCGGAAGATACACATGCACTTCTTTCGCCGAAAATCGCGGGACTTTCCCCTGAAATTCGAGATTTTTACGGTTATTCGCGCTCAATTGTCGATTCGAAGATGGACGAATCGCCGAAATCCGACGATTTTTCCATTCGCGCCATTTTTTTTCCCCGCGATTTTTCAAATTAAATGTTGGAATTTGAAAATTTAAGAGATTTTTCCCGGGAAATTTGAGGTTTTCGGTTTAATCGCTCAATTATTGGTTCAAAAAAGGGAACAAATTATCGAAATTTCAGGATTTTTTTTATTAGCGATAATTTTTTATTCGAATTTTTCAAAATTGAAATATCGGGTTGTTTTTATTATATATTTGATATGCGGGTAATAAATAATAATATTAATAATAATAATAATAATAATAATAATAATAATAATAATAATAAATAACGACAACAATAATAATTATTTGACAATTAATATTTTTATTATTATTGTTGTAATTATAATTATAATAATTGGCATTCCTATTATTATTATTATTATTATTATTGCTGCTTTAACTATTATTGCAATAACATAAATAAATAAATAAATATAAAATTGGTATGGAAATAAAAACACCGAGAGGAATATAATTCGAAATGAGATCCATTGAAAATTCATTAAAAGAAAGAAGTCCGTCAGAAGAAATGATTGCAAAAATAGAAATTCAGCGGTCAGAGGTCAGAAAAGTTGAACGATTAATGAACGTTTTATCAGCTTCGACCCTTCCACGCTAAGTTCACTCTCTTTTTATATAAATCTTTCGTTTTCTTTTCCTTTTTTCATAAAACATCTGCTTACAGCGTAAATAGATTATTGGTCGTACGTTCCAAGATTTTCCTACCACTTGCATTCGCATTTCAAAACAATATTTTCCTCCCCTTGTTGTTTCTCGCAAAGAGCAAAGAAGTTTCGCAGAAGCTGCGCAGCTTCCGGCTGTATACTTATTTTTTTTAATTGAGAAAGAAATTTTCAAAGAAGAAGTGGGTGGTTGTCAACTTTGGGAATTTTTATCTTCGGTTCCAGTAATCGCTCCAACTCAAACAAAAATTCATTTCAAAGCTTGGAAACTCACCTTTTGAAAAAATCTTTGTCGGACTCCTATAAAATTTACTTCAAAACTTATGAATTTTTTCCTCCACCAGGGAATCCTCCAGATTTTCTAAACTCCAAAATTTGCCTTCATAGAGGTTACCACCTTTGGGAATTTTTATCTTCGGTTCGAGTAATCGCTCCAACTGAAACAAAAATTCATTTCAAAGCTTGGAAACTCACCTTTTGAAAAAATCTTTATCGGATCTCCTATAAAATTTACTTCAAAACTTATGAATTCTTCCCTCCACCAGGAAATCTTCCAGATTTTCTAAACTCCAAAATTTGCCTTCATAGAGGTTACCACCTTCGGAAATTTTTATCTTCGGTTCCAGTAATCGCTCCAACTGAAACAAAAATTCATCTTAAAGCTTGGAAACTGACCTTTTCAAAAAACTTTTGTCGAATCGTGAATTCTAATTTTTCCACAAGTTATGAATTTTTCTATAAATTGACAATTATAGTCAGCTCTTACCCAGTATATTTTCACCTCTGGAAAATACTGGAGACCTCCGGTTCGAATTTTCCATCCTTCCTGGAACTTTTTCAATATTAAATTTCATCAAATCCTTTAATTAAAAATTCTACAAAATAGATTTCAATGATACAGTCAATTCGGTTGGTATCTTTCCTCGAAATCCGATGATATCATCAGAAAAAGACTTAATGATACCAGGGCAGTTAATAGAGATGATGAGAAGCAATTTTGTCTCGAATACAGCCAGCGTTAACATAACTGTGATAACATTTGCCACGGATTGCCGTAGGTTATCGTCGATGTTTCAAAAAGCACCAACAATTGACGAAATTTACACTCGGTTGATGGATTTGCATGTAAATTCATATCTTTCAACGGCTGCCGTGGAATTGATTCGTTTTTTCGAATGAATTACGTAAAACCACAATCACACGAATCTATAATGAATGAATGTATTATTTAATAAATATTCTGGTACCGGAATTTTTTTTTGGGGATTTTTATCGCTTCAGTTACATAATATCTATAATTATTAAATTTTTCTTTCGATTTATTCGCAAATAAGATTTTAAGTAACCTATTTTTAGAATCATTAAATAATAATAAAACAAATTATTAATAAATTTATTTTGTGAAAATAATATTTATATATTTTTTTGCAATTGTTTATACTTTACCATGATTTTTTGTTTTTTTGTTGCAGACCAATGCACCAGTGGCTGTCATGGAAGTGAGTAGCACTCGGTCCTCGGGGATTTCGAAAATTGTTAACTAAAAAAAGACAAAAAATTATTATTTCTTCGATCCTACAGAAATTCTTTTTATTTATTAGCGTGATTCAAAAAATTGAAATAAAGAAAAATTAAAGAATTAAAATATTTGTATTCTTTAAATCTCGCTGATAAATAAAAAGAATTTCGAAATCTCCATTTCGAAAAATTGTCGAAGCATAAATAAAATCTGTCAATAAAATCCCTTCAACATTTTTTAAAAAATAATTTATAAATTTTCCCCAAGAACGAAATTCCATTTTTGGCAAAAATAAATATTTCCATCCCCTAATTTCTTCATACGGACACATTATTTCTAATTTCTTTGGATAATTAATTATTTTTAATTCATGATAAGCTGCTTCCTATGGAAATTTTTGTATTTACAATTTTTTATCCCAACATTTTTCAAAAAATAATTCATACAATTTCCCCAATAAAAAAAATTCCATTTTTGGGAGCAATAAATATTTCCTTCCCCCAATTTCTTCATAAGGACACATCATTTCTGATTTCTTTGGATAATTAATTATTTTTAACTTCTATCGAAATTTTTTTTTGTTACAATTTTTCGTCCCAATCATTTGTTTATTTTTTCAAAGTTTATCATCAATCGTTATCAATCCGCTCCCAAACTTTATCTCGAAAATTATCGAAACTGAGTTTTTCGCATTTTTTTTTTATCAACTAACCCATAATTCTCAGAATTCGATTGATTAGTTCGATAAAAAAATAAATTCACCGTCTACTCGAATTCTTTATCTCGAAATTCCGATTTCGAGAAAAAAATCGATCGGAAATATCGAGCAGAATATTTCCCGATTTCCACGACGATGCAAGTTCGAACGATTGATCGGTTGGTTTATTTCTAAAGTTCATGAAAAATGTTTTTGATTAAACAGTTCATTCAAACAAGGCTTATCAGGAAGGTCAGACCTACACTTACGACTTAGAAGGAACTTCAGTGACGACGATCTCCGAAGCCCAAGGTGACTCTACCATCAAGCTTCGCGGTACCGTCGAATTATCTGTTAAACCGGATTGCGTGCAACAGATAAAGCTCAAAAATGTGCAAGTTAACGGAGCTGTAAGTCCTTTTTTTTTATCGTTACCCTTCTCGAAGTCGCAATTTTCGCGAATTAAAAAAGAAAAAGAATTTCTCCTACAATGTTGTAATTTTTACCAAAAAGGGACAAATTTTGGATCCAAAAAAATTTCTCCAAAATGTTGCCTAAGATCCGAGAGAATTCTTATTTTTTGTAGCATTTGCAAAATTTTTTCTGGGTCTCAAAATATTTTGTTGCAAAATGTTTTGCAGAAGGTCCAAGAAATATCTAATTTTCTGCAGCTTCTGTAAGATTCCTTTGGATCCAAAAAAAATTTCTCCAAAATGTTGCTGAAGATCCGAGAAAATTGTTTATTTTTTGAAGCATCTGCAAAATTTTTCCAGGGCCTCAAAATATTTTTTGCAAAATGTTACAAAAGATCCAAGAAATATTTCACTTAGCAAAACGTTACAGAAGATCCTAGGGAATCCTTATCTCCTGCAGGATCTGAACAATTTTTAAAAACTCCTGCTTGACTTTCCATTCCAGCCGGTTCCGCTTCCGGACGTCGAGAAGTATGGCCTGCAGTTCAACTACCACAACGGCCACATCGACACGGAAGTTTGCGCTGAACCCGGAGATTCTCAAGCTTCGCTGAACGTCAAGAGGGCCGTCGTCTCTCTCTTCCAGTCGGCGCTCCTCCAGGACGAAGGATCCACCACTCACCATGAGGTTCGTATCTTTCTCCTTTCCTTGGACTAAAAATTTCCGGTCCATAGGATCACGTCGCACCATCATTTGACCTCTGCGAGACTGAAAAATCGATTCGATCTTCCAGACCGACGTCTTCGGCGGGTGTCCCACGGACTTCAGCTTCCAGAAAGACGGCGACAACCTCCTGGTCCACAAATCTCGCAACCTGGTACAGTGCTCGCACCGAGAAAACATCCGTCACGGCCTCATCTCGGCCAACTTCGACTCCACGGCCGACATCAAGTCCACGCCGATCATGGCGGCCCACCAGAAAATCGAGCAACGCTACAAACGTGGGGTCCTGAACAAAGCCGTGTCCACCGAGACCTACACCTTCCGACCCTTCAGCAACGGCGACTCTAACGCCAAGACCGTGATCGAGACCGTGTTGACCTTGAAGGGTCACAAGGGCGGCGCCGGATCGGCCCCCGTCAGCGAACCCAAGTCCCTAATCTTTGAGGCCCCGCACCCGGTGCAGAAGTCCTCGGTGGAGACCATCAACAACGCCCTGAACGCCGTCAAGGCCCAGGAGACCCCGGAGGCCGTGAAACCGGAAGTAGCACTGAAATTCGCCGAACTCGTCAAAGTCCTGCGCAGCAGCAGCAAGAAGAACATCCTGTCGGTCTACCAGAAGGTCAAATCCGGCCCGGCCGGTGACAAGAAGATCCTGCTGGACGCCCTCTTCAGGACGGGCAGCGGTGAAGCGGCCGAAGTCGCCACGGAACTGGTCCGGAACAAGGAAGTGACCGGGATGGACGCTCTGTTGTATTATTACTCGTTGGCTCTCATCAGACACGTGAATTTGCCGTCGGTGACGGCGGTGGCTTCCCTTTTGGACCAACCGGACCTGCCCCGGATCGGTTACTTGGGCGTGGGTCAGGTGATCGGCAAGTACTGTCAGGAACACAACTGCGAGAACGTCCCCGAGGTGAAATCGGCCATTGCCAAGCTGCGCAAGATCGCTGAGGCTAAGACCGGCAACCGCAAAGAGGAGGACCGAGTGATAACGGCGCTGAAGGCTCTGGGGAACACCCGGTTCCTCGACGACGAGACCATCGCCAAGTTGACGAAGATCGCCAGTGACAAGAGCGCGAGGGACCGCGTGAGAGTCGCGGCCATCGCGGCTTTGCCCACGAAATGCTCCCCCAAGTGGCAGGAAGTGCTCCTCAACGTCCTCGGTGACCTGGAGGAGGACAGCGAGATCCGCATCAAGTCCTACCTGGCCCTCGTGGCTTGTCCCAACCCGCAGGTCGCCAACCAGTTGAAGGAGATCCTCGACAAGGAGACCGTGAACCAGGTGGGCTCCTTCATCACCAGTCACCTGAGGAACCTCCGCGCCACGGTCGACCCGACCAAGCAGGAGGCCAAGCGGCAATTCGGCCAGATCATGCCCAGGAAGAAGTTCCCCGAGGACTTCCGCAAGTTCTCCTTCAACAACGAGCTCTCCTACAACTTCGACGCCTTCGGAGTCGGCTCCAGCGTCGAGAATAGCGTGATTTACAGCCAGAACAGCTTCGTCCCGCGTTCCGTGAGCGTGAACCTGACCACCGAGATCTTCGGCAGGTCCTTCCACTTCCTGGAGCTCGACGGCCGCGTGGAGAACCTGGATAGGATCATCGAGCACTTCTTCGGCCCGAAGGGCTACTTCCAGACCAACGAGTTCAAGGACATGTTGTCGAAGGGTGCGCGAAGCTACGACGACCTCAGCAAACACGTGAAAGGCAAGATCCAGCAGTTGACCCGCAGAAGGCGCGACGTCAAACAGGCCGAGCTGGACAGATTCGCCGAGAAAGTGAATCTCCGCGGTAACGAGATGGACAAGGAACTGGCTCTGGACCTGTCGGTGAAGCTCTTCGGCGTGGAACTGGCGTACCTGAGCTACGAGGGCGCCAATTACGAGCTGTCCCCGGATAAGATCATCGACAAGGTCTTCGACTACCTCGGCAAGGGCTTCGACAAGGCCAAGGACTTCAACTACAACCTCGAGAAGCACCTCCACTTCCTGGACCTGGACCTGGTCTATCCCACGAGTCTCGGGTTCCCGATGGCGCTCGGTGTCACCGGCACCAGCGTCGTCCACATGAAGACCCACGGGAAGATCGACCTGCCGGCGATGCTGAAGGATCCCAAGAACGCCGCGTTCCGAGTGGCCATGGACCCCAGTGCCGCGGTCACGGTGGCCGGGTATCTGACCCTCGAGGGAATCGGTGCCGAAGCTGGCTGCAAGGTCGTGGCGACGCTGCACACGGCCACGGGATCCGACGTCTCCGTAAAGATGCTGGAGGGTCATGGCATCGACATCAATTTCGGAGTCCCCAAGAGGAAGCAGGAGATCATCACCGTCAGCAGCAACGTCCTCCTCGGTTCCGGACCCAAAGGAGACAAATACACGGCGCCCAAGTTCGACAAGGGCAAGGAACACTCCGACTGCTTCGAGCAGTTCTCCAGCTTGCTCGGGGTCACCGTCTGCGGTCACCTCACGTTGCCCTACGACAGCATCGAGTCCGTCCAGAAGAAGCCCTTCTACCCCTTGAGCGGGCCCGCCAAGTTCGGGCTCACCATCGAGAACGATGACGTCACTAGCTATCACTTCAAGACCTACTACAACGCGAAGAACCCGAAATCCAGGTCCCTGGAGGTCCTCTTGGAAACCCCCAACAGCAAGACCAACAGACACTTGTCCCTGCTGGTAGAGGGCGCCGTGGAGCCGGACAGGATGGTCAGAGTGGCTTTCGACTCCCCGTTCAAGAAGGCGTCGGTCAAGGGTACCATCAAATGCAACAGCAAGGAGCACACGATCGCACTGGAGATGCACAACGACCATAACGAGTACTTCGCCCGCGCTGGAGTCGTGGCTAACGGCAACAAGTACAAGCCCGTGCTGGACTACAAGGTGCCCGAGCATATCGAGAAACTGGCCGGTAAGAGGACCAAGGGCGGCGAAGGTCAGCAGTACAACGTCAGGGGCGACGTCGAAGTGTCCGACGAAGGCGATGGTCACAAGTACGTCTTCCACAACGTGGAGCTGGTGTCCAATGGGAGGCCGATGGCGGGAGTGGACGGCTCCTTGACGGCCACTTCCAAGGCCGCCCTTCTGGACGTGAAGGTCAACTATGGCGTCGAGAATCTGGCTCTGAAGGTCCAGGGCAAACGTCTGGGCGAACTGCAGTACACCGTCGAGGTGTCCGCCGTCCCGTCCAAGGACCCCAATATCGGATTCCTCCTGAAATGGGATTACAGCAAGGTCAAAGGAGCCCTGGACCACTCGCTGGTCTTCACGCACGGCCCCGACCTGAACTCCAAGGTCAACCGACTGACGATGGTGCACAAGGAGAAGGTCGACCTGGACCCGCAGAACATGCGAGTTTGGGGTGTCTACGAAGTGACGTACCCGGCGGCTTCCGACTTGTCCCTCTTGGGCGAGGGCGAGCTCACCCGGAAGACCCTGAAGCTCAAGCTCAAGACGAAATACGACAAGTTCAAGCTCGGCACCGAGCTCAAGGCCACCGTCGGCGCCAACCACCCGCAGGATTACGAGCTCGAGTTCGACGCCGACGTTCTGGAGAACAGCATCGAGCTGGAGATGGAGCGCAAGATGCTGAGCGACCACAAGTGCAAGTTCGAGAACTCCCTGGAGCTGAAACCCGGCGGCAAGTACGAGGCCAACGCCTTGGTGACCTACAACGTGAAGCCCAACGACGTGAACGTCCAGGTCGACGGGGAACTGAAACTCAACGACAGGAAGCTGAAGGTTGACACGGGCTTGGAGGCGAACCCGCAGAAGCTCAATTCGCGCGCCCTGGTGACCCTGGACGGCACGAAATATATCGACTTCACGCTCAGGGGCCAGCGAGGATCCAACCCCAGCGGCAACTTGAACCTGAACCTGAAGAATTACCTGATAGCTGCCGGCCAGTTCAATTACAAGAACGGCAAGGGCAACGCCGACATGACCGTGGAGATCCCCAGGATCGGCCGCAAGGTCAAAGGAACCGCGGACATGACCGTCGCTGGAACGGTTCACAAAGGGAACCTGGAGATCCTGTTCGACGCCGAGAAGGACCCGAGCAAGCGTCTGAAGATTTCGACGGTGACCGACATGTCGAAGAACTCGCTGGACACGAAGAACGTCATCGAGGTGATGTCCTACAAGACCGAGATCAACGCCAACGGGAAGCTGCAGGGCGACATAAACGACGGCCACCTCGTTGGCACGGCCGACGTCACTCTGCCCAACCAGAGGTACATCGTCCTCAAGGTGGACCGAGAGTTTCACCTCAAAGACTCCTCCATGAACGCTAACGTGAAAACGGAATTGATGGATCACCCGAAGAAGGGCGCGGCTCCGCGCAAGGTCGTTTACATGTCGCAGGTCATGGTCCCGGACACGAAGAGGGACGAGTTCGGGAGCCAGTTCGACGTCAAGTACGTCAACGCCGAGGAACAAGACGCCACCGTGCACTTGGCGCTGAAACACGACCATCCGAAGGACTCCGACAAACGGGCGGTCCAAGTGGTCGTCGCACTGTCCGGGAGCGGGACCCTGGTGCCGGTTCCGGTGTTCGTGGACCTGGAGGCGGAATACGACCAGAACTCCAGCAAGTGGAACACCAAGGGCTTGGTGGGAGAATCCTTCAAGCTCAAGGGCGTTGGTAACTACGTCCGTGGAAACGAAATGGGCGCTCCTTGCAAGGTCGACGCCGACGTGGAGGTCGAGCTGCCCTCGGAGAAGCTGAAGAACGTGAGATTGCAGACGGTGCAGAACATTATGCACACGACGGACCCGACGAAACGCTTTGACGTCAGCGGTACCACCACCCTGACCTACAACAACGACCAGACGCTGAAGGTGGAGGGTCGTTGCAACCACGACTGCGCCGCCGACGGTACCAGCGAGGGATCCGCGACCTTGACGATGACCGCCCTCAAGTACTCGCCCTTGACGCTCACCGGCTCTTACAAGCACAATCCCACCGGGGAGATGAAGAAGGAGTCCGGCTCCGTGGGTATCCGCTACGGGGACAAGGACGCCTCGCTCACGGCCGACGCCGAGTACGATCCCGAGCTCACGAAGGTCCTCCTCCGCGCCAAGGGCACCACGCCGCTGGAGAAGATGAAGCATCTGCAGTTGGAGCTCAGCAGCATGGTACTGGTTCCTCCGCAATTGCTGGAGCTTTCTGGAGTCTACCGAGGCTTCCCGGGCTCTCTTTCGAAAATTTCTCGAATTACTGGAAGTCCGTTTGAGCTTCATGGGAGACTCCAGGAGCTTCGTGGTGACTCTCGGACTCCCGTAAAATTTTCTGGAGTTTCTCTGAGACGTCCGGAAGCTCCGGGAACGCTTTGGTAACTTTTCTTTTCGCGTTTTCCAGAGGGAGGGTGACGGTAGCCGCCGGAAGAATGACGTCACATTGGCCCTGGACAACCGCCGGTACACGTTGTCCAGTGAAATGAACTTGTCTCCGTTGTCGCCGCAATTGCACGTGTTTGTGACCAGCCCCGAGGGCGAGACCGAGCTCTTGGCGAAGTTCCAGAAACTTGGTGACCGCGAGTACACAGGTAGGGTGCCCCAGGATCGATGAAAATGTGTCTGAAAAATTCGCAGAAATTTTTTCTGGATAATTTTCAGTAGAATTCTGAAATTTCTCTGGAACCGGTTCGAAGCTTCTCCGAATTGACCATTCCCCTGATTCTCGCCCTCTTTTTACAGGAGAGTACAAATTCATGTGCCCGAAGGGCTTCGTGAAGGCCGACGGCCACGTGAACCTGGAAAGCGTCGACAATTTCGACATCAACCTGAACTTCGACAGCGACAAGGTGAAGCTTCGCAAGATCCACGCCCAGCTCACGAACAACCCGACCGCCAAGACCGGCAGGAAGATCGTCGTGACCGTCACCAGCGAGGGCAAGAATATCGTCACCGGAAGGTGAGGATCCTGCCCCAAAAATGGGCGATCCAAGGCGGAACTGGGTACTTTTGAGTCACTAATTGGCGAACCAATTGTTGAATTGCAGCACGAATTACAAGAAGAGCGACGAGGGCGGAAAAGTGGTGGTCGAGGGCAACGGGAACCTGAAGATCGGCGAGAACACGAGG
Organism: Gasteruption jaculator; assembly: GCA_949825005.1. Lineage (NCBI taxonomy): Eukaryota > Metazoa > Arthropoda > Insecta > Hymenoptera > Gasteruptiidae > Gasteruption > Gasteruption jaculator. The sequence goes on from OX463761.1 coordinate 1,159,224, forward strand.
ACGTCGTCCTTCAAGTACACCCGCAAGCAATTGACCCGCGATAAGGACAACGAAGTCGGCGTGGCCATCCTCCTGAACACCAATTTCGGGCCCTCTGCCATCGTCGGCGAGCTGAAGCTGACCAACAAGGAGTTGAACGTCTTCAACAGCTACTGCGAACAGAGCAAGGATTGCGCTCATTTTAAGTTGCAGGCGAAGAGCGATTTCCATCGTACGTTGTTGTATATATAGATATATTTTTTTGGAGGGGGGGAGGAGGGGTGGAGGAGGAATTAATTAATTTCGTACCTTTTTGTCTGTTGCAGACAAATTGAGTTTCAACCATCAAGTGACCGTCGAAGTCGACCTGAAGAAGTTCAACGTACCGGTCGAGTTTGGACTGAAAACCAACACCCAAGCCAAGGAGAATGGTCTGGACCAAACTGCAAGCTTGTATCTGCATTCGTCTAAAGAAAAGAACGAGTATGTCTACAAGTTCTACATTCATCCGAAAGAATCCGGTGAGAATGACAAATTTGGATGAAATATTTATTACCTAATTGGTAAAGTAGTAAAGTACAAAATCAATCGACTCTAAAATCGATGAAATCACGTGATTTAATATTATATAAATAAATTATAGGACCAATAAAGTTTAGACAATAATTTCGTTCCAAACATATTATATAATAATAATAATAATAATAATAATAATAATAATAATAACAACAACAATAATAATAATATATAACAATAATAATTTCTGAATATTGATATGGTTGCAATTGCAAGGAATGAAAATAGCGAAATTTCGAATTTTTTGCCAAAATATAGAAATTATGCATTCCAAGCTTTAAATTAGTATTACATTATAATTAGTAAAGTACATAAACTTGCAGGATTATTACGTATTCAACTCAAATTTTCGCTTACCCTAATTGTCCTTCTGTTGAATTGCAGCGGTGATTTTGTCCCTGCCGAGCCGCGAGATGGCCGTCATCACATCCTTCGACGTCCCCAAGGGAAAACAATCCGGAGCTTTCAGGCTCGACACCTCGGTCTACCTGGACAGGAAGAACAAACCGACGGAGAAGACGAGCTTGGCGTTGAGCGGAGACCTTCACCTGGAGAAGGGCAGCGGCTCCATGAGTGGCGAAGGACGATTCACGTATCCTTCTCAGACCAAGGTACGCGTTCCATTGTGATTTCTGTGATTATTAATTAATTAATCAATCGATAATCAATAATAATTAATAAAATAATTATACTGATAAAAAATTCATAGCAATTTAAAATTAATTTTGAGTTTTTTTAATTGCTTGAATTTCTTATTTAAAATTAGATCAATAATAATAATAATAATAATAATAATAATAATAATAATAATAATAATTTTCATGCTTATTTGCTTTACAGCCTTTAGTGGTCAAAGGAAAACTGCATTACGGTGGGGAACATTTGCTCGACGCCAATCTGGACCTGGACATCTTCGCCAAGAATTCGCAAAAGATCAGTGCCGTGGCGAAATTGACCAAGATTGCGCTGCCGAGGGGATACAACGTCACCGGAGTCCTGGACTTCAATTCTCGGGGACAGCAACTCAAGGTGGACCTGCAGAACCATGCGGTTGTTGCCGCCAACGAACTTGGATTCGGCTCCTTCCTGTCCTACACGGACGTTCATCAGCAACCGAAATCGGTCGGGGTTTGGTTCTCGTTGAACCCCAGGGAAGGTCATTTTCTGGTGAAGGGACCCTACCAGGACTTCGTCAAAGTCGACGGGAAGAACGAGTACTCGAAGAATTACTTCAAGGCGCAATACGAAACCCAAGTCCTGGAATTACCGGCTCGCGTTGTTCAGGTTGAGCTGAAGGATTTCAACGTCTTCTCCTTCACGATGCACCCTAAGGGTGAATAATTATTTTTTTTTTTGAGGGGGGGGGGGGATTTTTTTAGGCGATATTAGGAACCTAGAAAATAATTTTTGAAATTTATTTGAAATGAAAATAAGCCGATTCTGAAAATATAAATAATAGGTATGATTAATACTATGCCGTCCGGTGGCACCACGTTGGTGCCACGCGAAAACTATCGGGCAAGCGCCGGTGGCACCACGTTGGTGTTAATAAAAAAAAAGAAAAGAAATGAAAGTATAAGTAATTGTCAAAAATGGACAAGGTCAAATTCGTTCAATTTCGGTTTTCTATGAAAATTTTGAAAATAGGATTTTCTAATTTTTTTTTGGTAAAATATAAATGTTATCCCATTGTTTTGTTTCTCCAGGTGATCAAAACAACAAATTCGTATTCAACGGAAGGGCGGTGTTGGGACAATTGGCCGAAATCCATGCTTACAAATTTAAGGATGGTACCAAATTGAACCTGTTCCAATTCCTGGTGCATCTCGATGAAGGGAAGTTCCTTAAACCAGAGGCCTCCTACAGCAAAGAGAACATCGTTAACACAATTGTAAGAATTGGCAAAGTTGGAGATATTGAAAAAAGTCAATTATTGAAATTTGTAAAATAACAGAAAAAAAATAGAAAAATCGAAAATACAAGATATCGATAATTAATATAAATATTATTAAAATTTGCAGTCTATTATTAAAATTTGCAGTCAATTATTAAAATTTGTAAAATAATAGAAAAATCGAAAATACGAGATATCCATAATTAAAAAAAATATTATTAAAATTTGCAGTCAATTATTAAAATTTGTAAAATAATAGAAAACTCGAAAATACGAGATATCCACAATTAAAAAAGAAATATTATTAAAATTTGCAGAACGCAGTCCGCGAAAAGTTGATCGCAGAGTCCCAGAACGTGAAGGAAAGCCTGCAAGGAGTTCTCTACGAGGTTGCGACGGAATTGAAGGATCTTTCCACTCACTTGAAGAAAGCTCAACCGAATCTCAAGTCTCTTGTGGATTACTATCAAGGGGAATTGAATAAACTGAAAGTCGAACTTCACGCCGATCAAACGATCAAGGACATCCAGGCTAAGCTGTAAGTGAAATTTAATAGGAATTGTTTTATAAAGAAATTTCTCAAAATATTGAGAACGAGAAAGAGAAAATTGAATTAAATTCGAATTCTCCGAATTAATAAATAATTGAAGAATTTTAATTGAATAATTGAAAGATGTTTCAATAACAAGAAGACTCTTAAAAAAATAAATAGCAAGGCAAGAAATGCTTTAATTGAATAATTGAAGGAATTCTCTGATTATAATTAGGTGATTTCATTTTCTAATTGCATAATATTTATTTGGAAAGGCTTTTAAAAAATTAATGTGCCTTTAAAAAGTCTTTTCAATTCGGTAATTGAAGGCTACCAATTTAAAAATGATTATTATTATTGTATTTCAATAGCAAAGCTCCTCCCTATTACAAATGCTTCAATTTGATAATCTAATAATCTTTCAATAAAAATTAATAATCTTTTTTTATCCAGAAAAACAAATAAATTTTTCAGTTATTCAGAAAAAAAAAATAGAATCCACAAGAAAACTTTATCCAAATCATTATTTGGATAAAGCATTTTTTAAATACTTTTGTAATTGCAAAAAAAAAGTCATCATAAGTTTAACAGTAAAATATTTCCGTAAAAAACAAATAAATATAAATAAAATCAAAAAGATTGAAATTTCACTAAAGCTTCTAATTAAAAAAAAATTGATCTTTGACCACAGGAACCACTTGTTCGGCGACCTCATCTCCACGGTGGCCCAGTCCCTGAAAATCATAACCGAGCGTCTCCAGGAGTTCCACTTGAGACTCATGGAATTGTCCTCGAAACTGGAGCAAGCCGCGAGGGCAACTTACGAGAAATTGCACATCGAGGAGTCCTTCAACAAATTGTACCGCGTCGGCGTGGAGATCCTGGACGCTCTGGCCAACGTCGCCGTGGCTTACTTCCAGGCCTTTCTGGATGTCCTCAACAAGCACCAGGAGGAACTCAAGGAACTCGCGACCGTCGTTTCCGAGCTGGCCCACGACATCGCCAAGATCCTGTACAAGGGGTACTCGCAAATCGAGAAGGACGTCAAGGACTTCGTCGTGCTCCTGATCCAACAGGTCCGAGCTTTGCCCGTCTACGAGGTCTTGAAGGAACGGTACAAGGAGCTCCTGGAGTTCCGAATCCCCGAGTCCGTTTTGGCTCCTCTGGAGGATCTGGCCGTGGCCAACGCCAGGCTCGCGCCCACCAAGGAGCTGAAGGACCTCTGCGAAGCCCTCAACGATTACGTCTTCAAGCACCTGAAGGGACAAAAGGTGAGAAGGGACCTGGGAATTGTAAATTTGGCAGAAATTGGGTTCTCCAGAATTTTGGAATTGAGTTTTGTTTTTAAAAGGCCTGGAAATTGCTTTTGTCGGTGAAGTGTGGGATTTAAAATTTAAAGGGACCAGGATTTGAAACTCCTGACCTTGGAAATTCCGAGATTCTTTGCTTCCAAAATTATGAAAGATGTTTTTCCTTTGGAATCCCGGAGATTCTTTTTGGTTACTGGAATTTGGAATTCGAAATCCAAAAAATCCACTGAATTAGGGTCTTTAAATTGAAATTCCAGGACTTGGAATTTTGAAATTTCCAAGATTTTGTCATTTTACAATTTGGGAATAGTTTCTTTTTATAAAAATGTAATCTTCGATTTCAACATTCCCAATACAGTTTTTTTCTCCTTTTTGAGCAATTTTCAGCAAAATTAAAATTTATAGATATCCTCCCCAGGTCAAATTCCAGTTCTTAAACCAGATCCTTGTGAATTCCAGGTCGACGAAATGGCCGAGTTGAAGAAGATCTACCACCTGGGAGTGCAAGGAGTGGAGTCTCTGCTGGCTCTCCTGCAGTCGCACGACGCTCTGGACTACGTGGTGTCCTTCTGGGACACCAGGGTGACCCCGGACCTGACCCTGCTGAAGATCCTGCCAGGATTCGCGTCCTTTAAATCTTCGATCTTCAATGCCCTGAAGAACAAGGAACTTCCCTCTCTCAGCGATATTTACCACGCGTACAGGTAAAAAATCTTTTCTTTCGGCTCTTTTGGACCGGAAATGCTCTTTTGGACCTATTTTGGAACTCAAAGATTTGAATAAAAATTGTTTTTTTTTATTTTTGGAAATTTCTGGACCTTTTTTTGGAACTCAAAGATTTAAAAAAAAAATTGTTTTTTTTTAAATTTTGGAAATTTCTGGACCTATTTTGGAACTCAAAGATTTGGAAAAAAATGGTTTTTTTAATTTTTGAAATTTCTGGACCTATTTTGGAACTCGAAGATTTAAAAAAAAATTGTTTCTTTTAATTTTGGACATTTTTGGACCTATTTTGGAACTCAAAGTGTTGAAACAAAAAATGTTTTTTTAATTTTGGAAATTTCTGGACCTATTTTGGAGCTCAAAGATTTGAACAAAAAATTGTTTTTTTAATTTTGAACATTTTTGGACCTATTTTGGAACTCAAATATTTGAAAAAAAAATTGTTTTTCTAATTTTGTAAATTTCTGGACCTATTTTGGAACTCAAATATTTAAGGAAGAAAATTTTTTTTTAATTTTGGAAATTCACATAGAAAAATTGACTTGGCACATTTCGTTGCAGACCGACCTATTACCTGTCCGACATCGTGCCTCCGTTCAGCAAGAGCGGTATCATCACCGAAGGGGGTCACTTCTTCACATTCGACGGCCGTCACTTGACCATCCCCGGCAGCTGCAACTACATCCTGGCCCAGGACATGGAGGACGGCAACTTCTCGGTGATCGCCAACTTCAACAACGGCAATTTCGTCAGCCTCACCGTCACCGAGCCCAACGAGAGCGTGACCCTAAAATCCAATGGAAATGTAAGAAGAAAAAAAAGAAAATTTTATTCGGAAACAAAAATTTGCGAACTTCATTGAAAAATTATGAAATCAATTTTTTTTTTCCCAATTTCTATTCCAGATCCTCGTCAACGGCAAGCCGAGCGAGTTCCCGGCCCAGACGAAGAACTTGCAAGCTTTCCTCACCAGTCCCGTGGCGAACATCAAGTCCAAATACGGAGTGCACATTCACTGTGCATACAAGGCACCGATGATATGCAGCGTCCACGTGTCCGGGTTCTACCATGGCAGGACTCGTGGTCTCCTCGGGGACGGCAATAACGAGCCTTATGACGATTTCACCGTTCCATCTGGAAAGGTAATACAGGAGAATTTTGAATTTTTTTTTGAGGAGCCCGGGAATTTTTTGTTGTTGCTGTAATTTATTTTTAACACTATTTCTACCAAATGTATCAAAAGACACCTTTTGGAATGTTTATTTCGAATTATTTTTCATTATAATTATTTCTTTTTATTTAGAATTACTTTTAATTACAATTAAAACAAAATTTCTTTTTCAATTTTGGAAATTTCCGAACCTATTTTGGAACTCAAAGATTTGAAAAAAAAATTGTTCTTTAATTTGGAAATTTCCGGACCTATTTTGTAACTCAAAAATTTGAAAAAAAATTTAATTACAATTATTTTTAATTATAATTATTTCTCTCTATTTCGAATTATTTTTAATTACAATTATTTCTCTTTAATTAGAATTATATTTATTATAGAATTATTTTAGAGGTTCAACTTAATCTTTTTTTTTTAAATTCACAAACGAAAGCGGCTTAGTAGAGGAATTACGTATTTCTAAAAAAAATTTGATATTCATTAAGAAAATCCATCCTAATTGTAATTCTATATTTTTGGATTTGGATTTTTGTTTACGTGTAATTACCGCGATAGAAATAGTGTTAAATATTATAATAAGTTTAATTTATATTTTGAATAAACAAATAATTGTAAAAGTAACAATTATCGCAGCATCAGTATAATAATAATAATAATAATAATAATAATTTTTTTCTAATGATATCAATAAAAATTGAAATTTCAAATATGAAATATATGATTTCAGATTGTCCAGGATGAAACCGAATTTGGAAATTCCTACAAACTGAACGGAAATTGCCCTGCAGTTAATGCAGTCGACCACAAATCCGCAAAACGAGCTCCAGTCTGCACCGAATATTTCTCCGGAAACTCACCGATGAGGTAAACGGCTTGCCCATTTTTTTTTTCAAATCAATATACTGATTAAAGAAAAAAAAAAACAATATTAACTAATAAATCAGAAAACCCGTTTTTCTTGTTTTATTTTAAATAGAAAAAAAATAGGAATTTTTTTTGTTATTTTTTTTAAAAAAGAAAAAAATTAACAAAGAAATTTGATATTCCAGTCGTTGCTTCGAATACGTAAATCCAGCGCATTACCGGGACGCCTGTGACATTGCAGTTAGTACTGGAGTGCAGAATGGAGCTTGCTTGGCTGCAGTTGCATACTACTCGGCTTGCAGAAGTGCACGAGTGTTCATTGAAACCCCGTCGGTTTGTGGTAAGCGATTGATTGATTGATTTATTTATTTATTACAATTATTTTATAATTATTTGCGCAAAGTTGAATTTTGTATTTTAATAGACACAAACGAGTGAATTATAATTGAGATTCTATAATTTCGAAAATTACCGATTATATTAATTTGAAAATTAATTCAATTTTTTTTTTTTCATTACAGGTCAATGTCAAGTCGGCGGCGACAAGGTTGCCGTTGGGGACAGTTTCAGTGTGAAAATTCCCAAAAAAGAGGCTGACGTGATTTTCGTGGTGGAACAAGATAGCAGGAACGAGAAGCTTTTCAGCGAATTGGTCCAGCCAATGATCACTGAATTGAAGAACGAATTGCATCATCTCGGAATCAAGTGAGTGTTACTTAAAATAATTAAAATTGATAAACATTGTTACCACCATTAATAATCATGGTAGCAATTATATTCTAAGAGTAGCAAATAATAATAGTAATAATAATAATAATAATAATAATAATAATAATAATAATAATAATGCAAATATTGTTTTCTATAATTAACAATTTTTTTTGTAACTGTAAATATTCTAAGAGTAGCAAATAATAGTAATAATAATAATAATAATAATAATAATAATAATATTATTTTCTATAATTAACAATTTTTTTTTGCTTGTTAGCGATATTCATATCGGTCTTATTGGATATGGGGAACACATGAAATGGCCACAACATTACACCACCGAAGGAAACTTGAACGTTAACGGGGGAGAAGTTAAAAATATGGTGTTCAAAGACAGCACACCCCTAATTTCTTACGACGTGAGTACACAAATTAATTAATTTGCTGTATATAATATATAATATATACAGTCTTGTATTATATCTATATAATATACGGATATAATATAAATATCTATGTAATAATAAAACAAAATGTACCCCTAGGATGCCAAAGAAGGGGACACTTCCACGAGATTGAAATTCCTGAAGCAACGATTGGACGTCGAATTGGGAACTTTCAAATTGACCGACTCCTACGAGGAGGCCATTCGTTATCCCTACAGACCCGGTGCGGCCAAGGCGGTCGTGGCGATTATAGCATCGCCATGCGAAAAGAGTCCTGTGCCAATTTCCGTAAGTGCTTTCGCCTAATTCCTCTGATTAATTAAAATATAATTAAATGGGGGTTGTTTCCCGATTTAATTCCTTTTTTGATACAATATTTAACAATTGGCGCCGGTAAAAAATGTACGACACCACGGTGGTGCCACCAGCGCGTGCCTTCTTGTTTATAATGGCAGGGTTTTTTTTTCCTATAAATGGAAAAATGTGTATTATTTTTAATTGCAATTGCAACAACAGCAATAATAATATGGTATTATTATTATTATTATTATTATTATTATTATTATTATTATTATCATTGTTAATTATTTACAGCTGCAACAGTTGAGGCTGCTGCTGGGCCAAAAATTGTACAACGATCTCGGTCTGACGTATTACCATGTAACGTATTTGCGCGATTTGACGGTTTCCGGGAAACCACAGAAAAACGTCGTGGGATTCGACTCCGACAGCGTCTTCACCTTCGCTGACGCCAAAAAGAAACCCTTGGAAGGAAACTCTGATATGAAGAGCAACCTGCTCCTATCCAAACCCGACGTTTGCGCCGAATTCGCCGTTTCTGTGAGTATTTTTTTTCACCAGAGATGCGGTAAACGTTAAGAAAAAAGAAAAATAATAACAAACTTTGCTGATTTAATATAATTATTAATAATAACAATATTATTGATAATGTAATATTGATATTATTGATATTGAAGGTTGGTGCATAAATAATTGCGTTTTCGCCCTAAATCTAACGGTAAGGAAACCGCAATTGTTTTTGCACCAAGTCAAGAAAGATGATAATAGCTGTAGAATTAATGTTAAAATAAAATTATTAATAATGTAACGTATTTTTTTAAATTTTGTTTGCAGTCCGGCGGAGCTGCATTCAGCTCGAATAACTTCTTGGACGCCAAGCCAAATCAGAAGAAACAATTTACACAAGTAGCAACTAGAGTCATCGCCGAACAACTGGCTAATACCGAAATCCATCAGGATTGCGAATGTCGCCAATTTTACGGACTGGCGGCACGTCCTCACTGTAAAATCACAAATCGCAAAGAAAAAGAAACTCTTGCGGTAAGAAAATTCTTTGTATTTATGTTAATTTAGGAAATTTTCGAATTTTTACAAGCCATTAAATTCCTGGACAAGAATCCGGGCAGAATTTTGAATTATTAATGTTATTAATATTTTAATATTAATTATTAATATTATTAATATATCAAATTCAATTGCTGGAATATTTAATTTATTAATTAGTAAATTTAATTGAATTAGTAACGAATAAATGATTAAATTTCGAGAAAAAGAAATTCACTAATTATTATTTGACAGCTTGCAATTAATTAATTTTGTTTTTTTGTTACAGAGGCACACAAAAGGCGCCACTAAAGCTTGATGATCATCAATCTAATTACCCGCAGGATGCTAATTTTTTAATGCATCATATTTAACGATCAAATCGAGCAATTTATTGATGATTTCGGTGATTCGATGATAGCGATTTCGGATTTGCTCGATTAAGTCGTTCAATGCGATGGATATTTCATTAATGTGATATATATTTCATTAATTGTTGCGTCAATCGTTGACTTTGACTTTCGCTTTCGTTTACAAGCATGTTCTTGATTTATTAATGATTTAAAAAAACGGTTACGCCTTAGGTGTATTCTTAACACAATTGTAAAATTGTGTTTGGAATAAATAAATAAATTGTTTCATAAAAGGCATTTTATATTTACAATTGTGCCAATACACATCCTCCTTTTTTTTCTTAAATAATTAATAAATCAAGAACAACGTAACATTTGCAAGCGAAAGTGAAAATCAACGTCGACGATTGATGCGACAATTAATGGAAATATATGTATATGTCACACTTTTTAATATACATATATATATACGAATAAATAACGATTAATGAATATAACGATAATGATAATAGTTATATCAATTATTATAACGATATGATCAGTTACAATCGTCACGTCACTTTGTGATCAATGTACAATGCAATAAAGTAATAAAGAACTGAGAATTGCTACATATTAAAATCATTATTTATGGATTTTTTTTAAACCCTTCCTCAATATTAATTTTAAATCTTTAATTTCTTTTTTTTGGTGGTAGAAATTACGTCAGATTATCATATTGATATATTTCTTAGAAAAATAAATGTAATACAAATCCCTAGAAATTTTTTTATATCTAGATACCCATAATTTATTTTTTCTAAAAAATGTAATATTATTAAATTTCTAACAAGTGGAAGGAGAAGGGGAAATTTCTAAACGTTATTATACTCAACACTATACTGTCCGGTGGCACCACGTTGGTGCCATGCGAAAATTATCGGACAAGTGCCGGCGGCACCACGTTGGTGTCGTACATAAAGATTTCATAATAATAATAATAATAATAATAATAATAATAATAATAATAATAATAATAATAATATATAAATATAATAATAATAATAATAATAAAACATAAAAATGTGAATATCGAATTTTCGTTTTTATGTGTCAAATTTCCTATGTGTCACATTATGACAGTTGTCACACACATGTACACTGTTATTAAAAAATCGATGGAAATTAATCAAGCAGCTGGTATCACATAAAAAATGTACTCGCAATTGCAGGGACACACTTTTTATCAGAGACACGATCATGTTATACCTCAACGAATTCTGAATTGCATGATTGATAAAGGTAGATACTATATCAATATAGTTATTGCTTGTATACAGGGTGGCCACAAAAGTTTCCACAATTTCTTTTCTGATTGTGAGTAAAAAAATGTATTGAAGCCAATGGAGGCAATTTTGAACATTTGTTGTAATTTTTCTCGCTTAAATCCATCGTTATTGTTCTAATCAAGTGTTTTATTTCTTGAGTGTATTTGTTTGTTGACGTATGTATGTGGTAGTTACAGCCTGTTGAAATATCTAAAAAAATTGCGGAAACTTTTCAGCCACCCTGTATAATAATGTACTTAAATTGGAATAATTTTTCAAATTTTTGCAGCAATGCATCAGAAACCGGAATCATTTCCTAAATTAGATGCTACGCTTCCTAGAAATTTCGGACCACATGTGGATCCCACACGTGTGAAATGTGCTTTTGGAAGAAGGGCCTTACCGAAACTAGTGAGATTTTCCCAATTTTATTGGATTCTACACAAAAATAATCAATTTAAATAAAATAAAAATAAATAAAATAAAATAAATTAAATTAAATTAAATTAAATTAAATTAAATTAATTAAATAAAAATAAGAAAAATAGAATGTGCAATTAATTCGACAAAAATTATATCGCAACTCAGAGCGAGGAGCTTTCTAACCAGGATCCCTATGTTGTGCAACAAACAATTGCAACAATTGCGGATATGATTCACGACCCTGAGAAACTCGTGGAAGCTGTTCATTTGGAAATACCTCAACGGTGCATTTATATTTTTTGTTCCACAAAAATTCGAAATGTGTCACCTTATTTTCAAAATAAATTATTATTATTTATAAGAATAAAAAGCCAAATAAATATTAAAAATCTCAACAGCTTGAAGAATTTGCTGGTAACGGAAAATGCGGAATTGCGTGAAAAAGTTGCCCTGATTTTCAAAACGGTCGCTGGTTGGAATTTGAGCAGAGATTTGATTCTCAACGACCCGGAGATGGTGTCGAATTTGATCACAGGGTTGAAGGACCCGGTGTCCTCGTGTAGGGCTTATATGGCAGAAGCTCTAGAAATGCTGTCTCGCACCTGGATGGGTATTTTATTTTTTTAAAATTATTTGTTGGTATAAATCAATTTTTTTTCTTCGGTGAAGAATTAAAATTCCAAACTTGTATTTTTATATTATTCATATTTGGCTTTCAGCTGCTGAAAAACTGTGCACTGTTTATGGGCTGCTGGATATTATTGTTGCACTTATCGTCGAAGAAGAAACGGGAGATATTCTGGTAAATTTCGAATTTTTTGTATGATTGATATTTTGAAATGAATTCACAAAATTCTATAACAATCAATAAAAATCCATAAAATATTAATTATAAAAAAATAGTAAATATTAATTACTTATTTTCAGTTAAAATTATGGATTTATAAATTTCGAAATGTAATAATAGTAATAATAATAATAATTACAACAATGACAATAATAATGGTATTAATAATAATCTATTTTGAAAATGAGGTGACCAATTTAGAAATTTTGCAATCGCTCCTGGATACGAATATAAAAATTCATGCCATCGAAATTGGAACAATGGAGAAATTAACATTGTTATTGAAGAACATGGATAATAAATCAGTAACAATATTGGCACACGCATTAGCGTGTTTAGCGATGCTTTGCGAGGAAGATGCTGGTAAATCCAGAGCTCTTGGGATGAATCTCTTAGAAATCTTGAAAATCATGCTCGATGACCATGTAAGAGTCAAAATATTAGGGTGTCCCATAAGTTTCTTTCCTTTTTCTAACATGAAACGAATACGCGATGAGGAAGAAACTTTTGGGACGTCCTAATATTTATTTATATCAGACGTCTTCATTGGAATAACGTTAATGTGGTATTTTAAATTGTTATAATTTCAGCCAAAAAATCTAAACCCTTTGAAATTCCTGTAATTTTGAATAATCCAATTTCCGATGACGATTTCTTTGGTTCTATGAATTTTTGTATACAGAGAATTGCGGTTCGTACAAAAGCAGTAACAACAATGGCATTTGTAACAACAACGGACGCCGGGAAGAGAGAAGCGATAAGGTTGGATATCATTCCAAGACTTTCGACAGCTATTTCCGAGACTCGAGCGAAGGAGTTGCTTTTAATGTCTTTGAAAGTGAGTTCGGGGATACATAAAAATTTATCGGAGTCCAATGAGTTCTAAAAACAAAGAATCAAAAATTATACTTGTAGAATTTACAGTTTTCATATTCGATAACATTGATTATCAGAATTAATTAGGAAAATAGAAGTATTTCTGCAATTCTCTAATTTTTCTAGCGTTACAAAATGTAGAGATTGTTATTTAAAAATTGATATAATATTTTTTAGATTTTTCATAACGTCGCTGAGATTCCGGAAGGAAAAGAATTACTGTCGTGCCCAAAATTTCGCAAGTTTATCAAAAATTTGGATAATTTAGGGGACAAATCTATTTTGCGACACAAGAAGAATCTTTTACAGAGTATTCGCTGTTTTTCATAATTAATTTAAACATGAATGGAAATTAAAAGTGGAGAAATTCCAAAATTTACAGGAATTTCTAATTCATTTTTCTGACAGAAACTAAATTTAAAAATAGTAATAATAGTAATAGTAATAATAATAATACCAATAATAATAATAATAATAATAATAATAATAATAATAATAATAATAATAATAATAATAATAATAATAATAATAATAATAATATTGATAATCATAATTTTAACGCCAACTGTTGAATTGTCCAATTATTCCAGACCCCGAAAATTACCCCCTCCCCTCTTTTTCCTAAAGGACTTCGAAATAAGTAGAAAAAAATGAGAAAAATATATTGATATTAAAATTTCTATCGTTATAATTATTATTTATATTTACATATTTTGATTCCCCGCAAATTGTCGAAAATGGCACCTTTCGGCTCGAGGAAGGAAATACACACAAACATATATCTATATATACACACACGTTACACGAAATATAAACGTAACGCCGTACCTATAGAAGGCGCTGGACTCTCTCATCTCTCGCCTGGCAGGGCCGTGTGTAGACTTTTGGCTGGGAGTTTACCTGCCCCCTACCCTCGTATAAAAGTTTACGGGATTTCGGATTTCCCTTCGTCCGAGTCACGGAAATAGCGGCCGTGCGTTTATCTTATGATTTTCAAAAACTTTTCCTCCCCTTTGCTGGGCAGTCGCGCCGCCCGTACCCGAGCCGTTCAGTTTCGCGTGAAACAAGGACTCGATCGTCCCGGCGTTCAGCGGGATTCGAGCGTAATCTCCCTCGGTGGCGGCGATAACAGCTGAATCGGAATTCCATTTCCAGCGAGGAACCTTCGTGCCGCAGGACGACGAAGTTATGTCTCAGGATGGCGACGTTGGGTTCCTTTACAAGACTATGAGTGAGTAGTAGACGTTTAACGTACGTACACGTAAGATACCGTTACATGTGTATGTACCCTGTTTTCGTTGTGTTTGTAAGGATTACGTGTGATGCGAGGATCTTGTTTATTTACACTTTTTTTTGAAATATATACAAATGTAGAATTACCGACGATTTGGGATATATTGTTAATTAATTAATAACAAAAGCATTATTATTAGTAAATAATGTACAATTATCAATAATTAGTTACTACCTCTGTCGTATAATAATAATAGCGTCAATAAATCCTGTTTAAATATTCAATTATGTTACTACTATGGGATGAAAGTAATGCTGGATAATAACAATAATAATAATAATAATAATAATACTAATACTACTACTACTACTACTACTAATAATAATAATAATGATGATAATATAATAATAATAATAATAATAATAATAATAATAATAATAATAATAATAATAATAATAATGTTACTATTACTACCTATAATATTATTCCTATATTATACAATTTATTTATTTATCATTCTTTGTTATTATCTTATCTCGTTATGTAATATATTAAGAATTCGAAGAATCTTGAATTCCATCAGGAACATAAGAAAATTATATGTATCAAATTAAAACAAAAAAACAACATAAAACCAAAAATCGATAATTCGAATTTAAATTCTTATCAACTTTTTTCAAGAATATTATACGCCGATTTCATTTCAATCAAAAATTGATAAGAATTTAAATTGAATTATTGACTCGTGAATCAATTTTGATCGGAATCGAATCGAATTTGAATTTACCTTCTCAGCTATTTTACTCGGTATCCCCTCAATATAAACATAAATAAAAAAAAGTATAAACAATAATATAAAACAAATTTAAAAAAAAAGTAAAACCGCAAATTAATAATTTAAATTTCCATTATCAATTAAAATCAATATCCTTAAATACTAATTCCCTTTTATTCGAATCTAATTTCTATTTTCTCTCATTTTTATGCACTTATAATTTTACAGAATAAGAAAAAATGAGTAAATAGGTGTTAATTACGTACAAGATTCAAATAAAAATGGAAATTATTGTTTACACGCACTCCTGCGTACGCAGAGAAAATTTGTTTCTTCTGTAACAAATGCATGTAGAGAAAGTAGATATGTATGTACATGTATTTCAATTAACACATGTACAATGTACTTATTTACATAAGTGCAAGTATATATATATACACATATAAAACATTACACATACGCACCTGCATACACACACACACACATAGAGGGAAACGGGAATAAGTATAGGGTATTCGAGTTTCGAGCCGAATGCGTCATTTTTGAAGTTTATTTAAGAAATGTGGTTAGCAAAAATATAGAAAACGGAAAAAGAGGCGAGGATAGAAACACGTTGATCGACAATTTCGATATTTTACACGTCCCGACATGAACAGCTCTTGTAAGTTTCCACCTTTGTTTCATTACATGCCAGGAAATCTAACCCGAAGAGGTTGCACAAACATAACCTCACTTTTAAGGCGTTTAAAAAATTCGCATCCTATGTATATGTATACATATATATATTTAAAGAGCATCGGTGAAGCACTAGAATGCAAATGCAATTTATTTTGAAGATCAGAGGGCACTTGCCTTCTCGGTCAATTTTTCAACATGTCAGTTATTATTTTTTTTATAATTAAAGGTTTTTTTCAGATTTTTTCAACCATTAATTATGTAGTTTTAGGAGAAGAAAAATAATTTTTGAGCAGATATTTTGTCAATTTTTATTTTTAAAGGATTCTTCTCGAAATTCAGCTTCTCGACTTTGGGTTAATAATCTTATTTAATATTCTCCGATATTCTATTGTTTCATGTCATTATCATAATTTATTTGTTTCACTTCTGGATTACATAAATTTTATTTCTAGATAAATAATTTTTTTTGCGCAAGACTAAAAACTCAGAGAGTCGCTAATGATCTGTGCGGTTGAAGCGACTAGAACAAAAAGAAAATTCTTTTTCCAGTCGAACGAGATCCCAAGAAACGAAGAGTCAAACCCGTAGAGACAGCGCAACAGTCGTTACTGGATTTCGACCTGGGAGAGAGTTCCGACGACAGTGATTTCAGGATCGAAGATCATTGCGAAGAATCCGACGACGATTCCGTCGATTCCAACGACGTCGATAAAGGTGATTTGTAATTACCAGTTTCATGCGACGATTGAATTTGAAAAATTTTTCCATTTCGATATGGAAGACTCGAAAATCCTGAATATTATTTATTTATTTATTTATATGTAACCTTCCAGACGATGACGGTGCTGACGAATCTGGAGACTCCGATGATTCTCTGGACGATCCCCTACTCGTCAGGAAGGAACGTTCCGACTTGACGGTAGGGGATGTTATCGAGAAAGCTCGGCAGCAAGCGATTAAAGCTGGGCAGTTTGATGAGAAATTAACGAAAGTTTTAATTTGTTGTGGATGTTTGGGAGATAGGAGCGATGACATTAATGAAATCGTCGAATGCGACGGCTGCGGCGTGACCGTGCACGAAGGTAAAAACCTAATTTTCAACCGAATTAAATTACCGGATTACTGTAATTCATAAAATTTTGTTACAAAGAATTTTTAAATATTTCATGAATTGTCACAAACGAAAATCTAATTCAAAATATCGGGGTTACAGGTTGCTATGGAGTTTCCGATGTCGAAAGCTTTTCGAGTACAGATTCCTTGTGTCAATCCGCTCCGTGGTTCTGCGAAGCTTGTAGCGCAGGTGTCGAAGATCCTTCCTGCGAGCTCTGTCCGAATAAGGGAGGGATTTTTAAAGAAACGGATGTCGGAAAATGGGTGCATCTTGTTTGCGCTCTTTATGTCCCCGGAGTTGCCTTTGG
Organism: Gasteruption jaculator; assembly: GCA_949825005.1. NCBI lineage: Eukaryota > Metazoa > Arthropoda > Insecta > Hymenoptera > Gasteruptiidae > Gasteruption > Gasteruption jaculator. Next base: position 1,176,691 of record OX463761.1, read on the forward strand.
GGAGGTAGGCAATCTTTTAAATTCTCACCGGAGATTAAACAAAAATTTGGAAAATTAAAATAAAATTGCAAATTGTTTATTTAATAATTTATTTCGATAAACTATGAAAAAAAAAGAATAACATAAACCTCCGGTGGGTGAAAATTGGTGACGAATTTAATTTAATAAATTGTAATACGGTAATGAAACAGTTATTTATGTGACAAAACAATTATTACAGGTAGATCGACTAGCCAGTGTAACTCTATTCGAGATGGCTTACAGCAAATGGGGTGCGAAGCAATGTTCGCTGTGCGAAGATGCAAGGTATGCCCGTACCGGAGTTTGCATCGAATGCGATGCTGGGATGTGCCACACTTACTTCCATGTTACCTGGTAAAAACATCATAATCATAATAATAATAATAATTTTAATTATCAATACTTCAATAAAATAAATAAATTTCTGTAAAATAAATAAAATTTCAGTGCACAGAGGGAAGGTTTGTTATCGGAAGCCCATAGCGAGGAGGTAGATCAGGCCGATCCTTTTTATGCGCACTGCAAATTGCACTCCGACAAGGCTCTAGTTCGTCGTCGGAGACGCAACTGGTTGGCTTTGCAATTGCGAGCCGAGTATCGCAAGCAGATGCTGAAACATCCGGATCATCTGGATACCGAAGAGCAGAGAAGGATTCAAAGGAAGCTCGCGAAACATCGACACAAGTATTTGGCACACAAAGCATCGAGGCCACTTCCTTGGGGTATTTATTTATTTTTTATTCGAAAATAAAACAAACTTCCCAACTTTTTAAACAAATTAGAATTTTTTATTCTAATTTGAGTTAATTATTGATTTTTTTTAAATAATCGTTATTGAAAAAATTGTCTATTTGTAATTTAGTGCCAACGCAAAAAATGCCGAGATTATTAACGACGTCGGCGTCGGCGTGTCGTCAGTTGGCCAAAAAGGCAGAATTAATGGGAGTCGATACGGCGGCTTTGGAAGCGCAGGAGGCACAACTGGTGGCTTTGGTCGACGTGAGGAAAAAATGGCACATACCGCCGGCGTTCAGCGTGGAATTCATCGGATATTACCTGGATCGTAATTTGAGAGTGGCCACGATGAAACGGAGGCTGCAGGAATTATTGGAAGTGAACTCGCAGTTTCTCAACGAGCAGCAAAGACTCGATAAGAAATACGACGAAGTCATGAAGGAAAACGAGGAGCAAATTCGGATGAATGTGACTTTGAAAGGCAAGATCGAGTTGTATCACCAGGTTCTTCGATCCTCCGGGTACATGAAACCTCTGCCACTCGTTGCAGACATCGCCAAGCCACGTATTCCTCCGACTCTAGGTGAATATATATTTTTATATTTTTTATTTAAAACAATTTTTTTTTATCGGAAAAAAAATGTGTTAAAGTTCTTCGATAATTCGACAATTTTTTTTTTATCCAATGAGAGATATTCTGGTAAATGTCGAATTTTTGTATGATTGATGTTTTAAAGTGAAATTACAATATTCTATAAACAACCAATAATATTGCATAAAATATTAATTATAAAATAGTAAAGTTTCATTTTTTATTAGGTCGAGTTATAAGTAACTTCCGCTTTTTTACCAGATATCTATAGCTCGCGTCGGAAGTTATTTATGACTCGACCTAATATTTTCAAGTTAAAATTATGGATTTATAAATTTCGAAATGTAATAATAATAATAATAATAATTGTTTACGAAACGAATTAATTCGTTAATTGAGAAAAGAATGTTGTTTTTTTTAAATTATTTTCTGACTGAAACAATAGCAGTTTTATTTTATTTTATATTTTTTTTTAATCAGGAACTGGATTAGGAGTACCTACAGCAGCTGCTTTAAAAATGGGTGTTGGATTTCCTTTACCTGTAGGAAAAGGTGTCGAGGGTGTGCGCGAAGGTCGGGTGTTAAGTAGTCAAGCAGCGCAGGAACAAAACCACAAAGGAGACTTAACGGTCCGTCATCAATGTGGGATTTGCAGGAGATCGACGAATCAACACCTTTTGGCGAAATGCGACACTTGCCATTTGCATTATCACCTTTCGTGTCTGAGTCCTCCTCTAACGCGGATGCCAAAGAAAACGAAATTAATGGGATGGTAAATCGCTTTTGTCCTCAAATATCGTGTCCACAATTTTCCCAGAATTTCGTTTCTTCGTATATTTAACGATTGGAAATTGGAAATTTCACAGGCAATGCTCGGAATGCGACAAGGAGTCGTCGGGGTCGGACGTCGAACGCGTGGACACGTCGGCACCCAGGAAGTTACGACATTGCAAGGACGATTCGAATTTGACTTCGACTCCACCGCAGGAAACTCAACCTTCGACACCTACGGCCAATATTTCTTCCTCGAGTTTACTCAACACGCCGTTAACGTCGAAAAATGCTACGACCAATAGCAATAGTAACGTGGTTGTACTGTCCAACGAAACTCCCATGACACCAAAAGTGAGTTTTCCAATTTCCAATAGTTTTCTTTATTTTTATTCTGGGAATTTCAATGACGAAAAATATTTTTTATTGACGGAAAAATTTTGAATGGAACAATATGGTTCTAATTTTAATTGACTTTGGATTTTAATTGGTAATTTATTCGTTAATAATGTTACTTCCAGTTAACGATAAAACCAATGGTACCGCAGCAGCCAACGCCGGAGCAGATGCAAGTCGAGGAATCGGTTTATAATATACAGCAACAACACCAGCAACCACCTTTGAATGTTAACAATGTTCCTGTAACTCCCAGGGAAGGGTCCCCGGAATATATGGTAGCTTCTGCCGATGGAACGGAATCGGTATCTCAAAGAAGTGCGAAAAAACGAAGGAGGTGTGTGAGCAAAAAATAATTTCATCTATTAAAATTCATATAAATTTTGAATTATTTCAAACCAAATATAATTCAATTTTATGCTTCGTTATTTAAATAACAGAGGCAAAAGGAAAGGACAATATGTTAAATAATTATTCTAATTGTTTTTTCATTTTCGTTTTAGGGAAAAGCATAAAAGGTACACACCAGATCCCATAACCGGCGTTAAGCAGAGGAAAAGGAAACATAAAAGGAAAAGTTTGGATATGGAAAATCCGGAAAATCAAGGACAGCCTGAAGTTCATAGAAGAATTACAATTAAAGTGTGTATAAATTTTTTTACTAATTATTTTTTCTTTACTTTTTTGAAAAATTCGATTTCCATTTAAAACATTTTTATGGAATTCTATGGAATAAAATTTAAAAAAAATATTAGCCTTTAAGTTTAAAAATTGAGTTTGTACTATTTTTTGGAATTTTTAAATTATAACAGAATATAATTAATAATTTTTAAATCATCAAATTAATTCTTATTTTATTTTCAGATTAAACCGATTCCCCGACCGGAGGGCGAAATGGCGTCGGAATCTAGTCCACAAATGTTCGTGGCAACTTCTACGAGTACGGAAATAACATCGCCACCGACCACGCCGAAGCCACAATCCTTCCCTCAATCGTTACCGTCTCCACCGGCATTAAATACCTCGATGCCGGTAAATATCGGCAGCAGTGGCCGATCTTCGGTGGGAAACGGCAAGAAAACTAAGGATTCCGACACGTTAACGCATTGTAACGTCTGTGATACTCCCGGCACGAATCAAAACCTTGTGATGTTAGTAAGAAAAAAAAATGGAAAAAAAAAATTAAATGTATATTTTTTTTATGTCCAAGATTCGTTAAGAAAAATTGTTTCTTTCTTTTCCGTTATAGGTGCGATGAGTGTAAAAAATGCTACCATTTCACATGTTTAGATCCTCCTGTTAAGAAGTCTCCGAAACGCCGTGGCTACTCTTGGCATTGCGCAGACTGTGATCCGAGTGTAAGTTTTTCAAAAAAATTTTTTTTTTCGAATATAATACAATTTCCTGTGTCGAAAATAAAAAAGTTAATATCCTTTGACTTTTTTCTTTCCAGGTCTCTGAATCTGAAACTTGAGTGAGTAAAAATAAAATAATTCTGATAAATTCGAATATTCCAAACGGATGACGTCTCTTGGCACGGATTGTCTCATTTAAGTACCTAATTATAAGCGGTTTCCTTTAGGTAAGAAAATTCACAAATTTGGAATGTTGAATTTCGTATTACCTATCCAATTAATTGATTTAGCGACTTTTTTTTAATTAATATAATCGAATTTCCTTCGTTCGGTATAAGTTTTAGCCGTAGGATAAAATTGCAAATAAATCCTCTTGCAGCAAGTATACTCGCTAAGTTTTATTCTAATGAAAATTATGTATATATATAAATATATAAAATTCGCTCGGAATGAGAGGGGAGAATATAATAATCCTATTAAGGAACAACAACTGAACACTGTACGGTCATTTTTCATGCAATAAATAAATTGTATGATTTTTTCATCCCTTCTCCGTAAGAAAAAAAAATACAATTTTTTTATTCCTTTATTTGCTAATCTTGAAACGTACAGGAAAACCTGTTTTTACTTTTCGATAAAAATCCGTTATTAAAATCCTTTGCCGTCATTCGCTTTCCCTTGAAAGTCACTTTTTCGACAGAAATCCAACTTTCATCCTTACATTTGACTATCAACGAATTTGATTTCCTGCTGTATAATACTAGACCTAAAATTATTTAATTCAAATTAAGAAATGATAATTTAAAATTACAAAATTGAAATTTGCAAAATAATCTAAATTCGAAAATTAAATTGCAATGGATCAATTTAAGAATAATAACAAAGAGGATAGATTTTTCTCACCAGGTTTTAGCTCTTCCGTGTTTGCGTCTTTCAGAATAAATTCTGGTTTTTGGGAAATTCGTAAATCCGAAAGTTTGAGAGTGATACCATCAAATTTCGTAGTTAAAGGGTATAATCCTGTAAAAGCACGGTTTAAATTATAAACATCCTTGGCAGTCATTTCGCTCCATTTTACCACACAGTTTTTTGCTGAGACTTTCGGAGCTGAAATATAAATTTAAAAAAATTATCATGATCTAAATAAATAGAACTTTTTTATTTAACCGTTTTAGGTATTTACTTGGTGATTAAAATTAATATAGAAAGTTACCATATGTGACTCCTTCCTCTCCCTGTGGCCTGGCTTTGGATAAAACTCCTGGCAATTGTTTTAAAGTTTGCAATAACAAATTCGCACCCATCTCAGCTAATTTGTTATGCAAGTGGGGCATCGTCTCGTCCGGGTCTATAACTGTTTTTTCAGAAGCAAGGATTTCACCTACGTCGAACCTGTGTTTTGCAAAATTTTGTTATGAAAAAATAAATTTTTAAATGGGAGGTCAATTCTTTTTAATTTTACAATTATAGAATTTTTTCATATTATTAATGTTAAGTATATTGATGCAAATTTACCGTTTGGGAGCAATTTTCATAATCGTTACTCCAGTTTCCGTGTCTCCGTTCATTAGCGAATAGATTATAGGTGCCGCTCCTCTCCATCTTGGTAACAAACTAGCATGAATGTTTAATATACCTCTAAAATAAAGAAACAATATTTTCGCTGGAATTTTCTAATACAAATTATGATACTAAAATTTTCAGATTTGGCCATATTCGAAATAGAGCGAAGTGCAAATTCTGATATTGAAATACCAGAATTTCGCTATCAAGATTATTGAGAATATCCGATATATATGCTTACAGCGGGATGGAATTTATTATATTTGCTGGAATGAGGTATCCGAAAGATACGACAACGCCGATATGAAATTGGGACGCGTCGAAATCTTTTAAGGGCCATTTGTGTACAGTAATTTCTTCTTGTTTGGCATATTGCACAATAGGATTTTGCGATCCCTTGTAAGACGTTACGATTTCCAGTCGAGATATGGTATTTCTCAACCTGCTGTTGTAAAAATAATATTAGTAGTGAATCGTGGGACATCTAATTTTTTTTTAGTAAATACTCGGAAATTAATATCGCAGTATAAAGGCGAAAATACTTAATTTTCATACATATATTATAGTTTTTCCGTAATCTTCCGATTATCGAATTATGAAGTTCCAAAGAATATATATAAACAAAATATTTAAGACGTCGTTCCTAATGTGCCGATTAATGGTCCAAGTGAAAATAGGATACTAACTACTCGTTGTAAAGACACTGTAGGCTTTTCAAAGAAAACTCATCTGTTCCAAAAAACAAAACATTCCAGGTCCGAGGCTCTATGGTATTTTTATGTAGGTACCTACAGGGTACTACATGCCTCCCCTTGTTTGAAATTTCTATTGTCGCAAAACACTTGGCGAAATGCAGTCTCAGGTGACTGCTGTAATTGCAAATCAGAGATTTCATATTTTTTATTTCATATCTAAAATTTATTAGGTTAATTATTATTACTGTTCAACAAATATCTCTATCCCTTTAAAATTATGGGATTTTCTTCACCAAAATCGATACACTTTTCTTTCATCACAATGCATTTTTTTTTTGTTTAATATTATCTACTTTCAACTTCTTGTATAATAGTTATTTTCTATACTGATCACATCTGTAGGTATCATAGGTTAGGCTCTTTAGGTTAGGTAACATATGTCTTTTTTAGGTTAGGTTTCACTTTCAGGAATTTAAACCTAATATGATACCTGTTTATATTATGATGTTATGAAAATTCTTAATATCATATATATTGTGATAATTTATACCTAATAATATTAAATTATTTAGATTATTATTATTAAGATTATTATTATTTAAATTATTAAAATAATTAGAGGAAAATATTATTCTTTTTTTCACATAAAAAATTGGATATATTTTTTAACCTTGCCTTTAAAGAAAATTATAATAAGATTGCAATTTGCTATATAATGTTTTACAAATTCATTCAGAGTATTAATGAATTTTATAAATTTATTATTATACACAGGGTAGATTTTTTGATACAATACTATGCGTCGCAATAAATTTTTTAAAATTTGTTGTTTTCTAGTCGGAACCGACAAAGAAAAATAATTTATACTAACATTTTTTTTCATGTTATACCTAAATTTCAATTATATTTTCAGAATTTTGCTATACCATTTTGGAAATTTTTTTATTCTTCAAATTTATCACTATTGCAATTTTTAGGATTTTTCATTTCTGTTTGAATTCAAATTTCTTGGAATCTCCTAAAATTCTTTAAATTTCCAATTAAATCTCAAGCTTTTTATTAATCAATTGAAGTATTCGAATTTTATCCTGAATTAAATGACATTATTAATTTCCTTCATCTCTATATTTAACAAATTTATCGATCGACATGAGTAACATCATAAACTTTCCACCGAAATTGACATTTTTAATAAAAAAGGAAAGCATTGGATTATCGCTTATTGAAAGTGGATTAGCTTTTTACTTATTCCATCTAGAAGCGAAGAAAAAACTATTTCAAGGAGAATTGGATTCCATTGGATTTTTAATAATTGATTAACGATAGTGACCTTTTTTTTTCTTTGATTCTCATCGAATTCTCCACTCCTTGCGTTTCTTATCTGCGAATACTGCTTTCTTTGCCTTCAGGAAGATTCAATCGAAAATATAATTTTCCTGAAATAATGAACTTCTGCATTTTTAAAGTCTCTCTGGAAATATAATAAACTGCCATGGATTCTTAGTGTCATTGTTGTTGCAATTGCCAGCATGAATATCATCTATTTCCTCATATGTTTAAGTTCGGTCAGTGCATTTAACGATTTTCCTGCACTGATGACAGCCAATGCGAGTATGGGTGGGTCCAATTTTTGCAATAATTTATTTTCACAGTTCCATAATTATTATTTTCACATTTTCAAATTTCTACCACCTCTAGAATTTTAATTTTCTCTTGATTTGAATGGTTCCCATTTTTTTTAATAATTCAAAGAATATTCTCGGATCCATAAAAATATTTTTCATTGTTATCGACCTGATTTAAATGAATTCAATATTAATATCAATATTAATAATAACAATTTTAACTGCAGCTGTCATAGTTATGAAGAATTTGTTCAAGGATCATGAAATTTATGAGAACACGCTAAAGAATATTTTCCAGTTCATCTCGAACATCACGAAAAAGGAAATGCATTTCAGTGGAATTGCAATTAATGTGTTCCACGACTTAAACGCCGACCTTCGAAGAGGTATCCATTCTGGGATTTTATTATAATAATTTTATAATATAAGCTATGGTTTTTCTTCTTTTTTAATATGGCATTTAATTAACGTTTCTATGCTTTGTCATAGATTATATGATTTTACTGTCAATAGCTGCCTGTCATGAGAGCTGGGAATTATTTAAAACAGCCAAGAAGGAAAATCTCGTGCATCTTGCAGTAACCGGTAATATGCAATTCCAGGAAAATATATTCTTGGAAATTTTCCGACTCAAGAAAATGCGGGCTGGGAATTTTTTAGTCCAAGAGAGTACATCCTTGGAAATTTTCTGGTTCAAGAAAATATCATTTCTGAATTTTTCATTCATAAAGATTAATTATTAATAATTAATTATTACTAATTACTAATTAATTTTAATTAATGGAGATATATTCTAGCAAATATTCTAATTCAGGGAAATATATTTTTTTTTAGTTTCTCGATACAAGAAAATGTTTATTCAAATTTTACTTATACAGAAATTTGTCTTTTTTCTGATTTAGGTCCGGATTGTCCGAGATTTCCAAAAAATGAGGGTATCAGTGTGCCCTTGATCGAAATTGGAAATGAATTGCCTCAAGTTTTCCTGGACCTCAGAAGTTCTGGTGCTTTTTCATGGAAACAGATGAATATTTTACACGATGACACATTTGGTAATACATAAAAGAATTGTTTATAAAATTATGCCCTGAAATCGCTGGAGAATTTCTGGATGAAAATTTCCTCTTTTCACCTTTTCAAAAAATCGCAATTTTAAGCCCCAATTTTCAGAAACTTCGATTCGAGGCTTCGACATTTAATCAATTCATTGGATTTCGATTTTTCCAGATCGAGATTTAATTAGTAGAGTGTTGAAAGCTCTCTCCAGCGAGTTGCCAAACCAGCGCATTAAATTTGCATCGAGAACCCTATTTTCCATCAGAGAGGCTGGATCGCATTTGAGCAATAAACAACAATTGAACGCGGTATTGGAGAATTTGCGATCCCAGCAATTGGGGAATCGTTATTTGGCGATAATCGGTATCGACATGGTGGAAATTGTCATGGAAGTGGTGAGAAATTTGTCGGAGCCTAATTGTTGCTGAAATTTCAATGGACAATTAGTCGATAAACGTATTGTGTTTCTTTTTTTCTTAAATTTAATTTAATTTAATTTTTTCAAGGCACGATCTTTGAAAATGACCGGTCCGAGGAGCCAGTGGTTGTACGTTTTCAGCGTTTCTGCCAAAAAGAATAACAAAAATGTCACTTCGTTTGCCGATCAAGTGACCGAGGGAGAGAATGTGGCCTTTATTTATAATTCCACAAAAATTGTCGATGCTTGTAATGTAATTTCATATATTTACGTAATTTAAAAAATATTTTTTTTCTTTAAAATATATAAAAACAGCAATAACAGCAATAATAATAATAATAATAATAATAATACAATAATAATAATAATAATAATAATAATAATAATACAATAATAATTAATAATAATTAATAATAATAATAATTTTTTTTCCAGAGTGGATTGTTATGTCACATTAGGGAACTAATTGTGCCGTTAGCAAGAGCTTTGGAGAATTCGTTAATCAACGAATTAGAATTATACAAAAATGTTACCGACGAGGAATTCGAAGCCGTTCGATTAACGAAAAATGGAAGGAAACGAGAGCTTTTGGATCACATGGACGTAAGTGGGATTAAGAAAAAAAAAAAAGAAAAAATATGAATTACCCATATTTTTTCCAAAATCTGCTCATGAATTGATTTAGGGAAATTTTGCAACATTTTTTTTCTCGATGCTTCCAGAGAGAATTCCAGCAAAAAACGGGACAAAATCGAAAGAGGAATTGCGGGGACTGCATTTCCTGGAGGATCACATCAGCCGTTACTTGGGGAATGTCCTTCAATGATTATAACGAGAATGAAAATAACAATAATATTAATAATAACAATATTAATAATTCTAATATTAATATCAACAATGTTAATAATAATAATTCAACGAAAAATGGGAAATTGCTAGAAACTGGAGTTTGGACCCCAAGAAGCGGGGCCAATTTGGGGGATGAAATTTTCCCCCATATTTCCCATGGGTTTCGAGGGAAAACGCTACCCATTGCCACCTATCACGTGAGTTTTTCGAAAACGAGTTAATTTTGGGGCTGTTTTTGCATTTGGAGAAATTCCAAATTTTTTGTTTCTATTTATTTATTTATTTATCGCTTTCAGAATCCACCCTGGCAGGTCATTGACGTGAAAGAAGGGGATGAGGTCGAATACGGTGGCTTGGTCTTTGATATCCTGAAATATATCAGCCGGAAATTGAACTTTACTTATACGATTCTGAGTCCAGGTGTAAAAAGGAATTTAAATGATACTCGTCAATGGTCGACGCTGGAAAAGGTGAGATTAGATTAATATTTTCGTAATTGCAAAAATTCCAATACCTGATTTTTTATTTTTTTTCTTATCTACCTCCATTTTTCCAAATTGGAAAATCCCAAATGGAAAATCGATAGAAATTCAGGAAATTATTTAACCGCCGGACCATGAATGGGTCAAATTCTTGCAATAATTTATTTTTTCTATTCCATAATTATTATTTTCACTATTTCAAATTTCTACCATCTCTAGAATTTTCAATTTTGCTTAATTTAAATATTTCCCATTTTATTAAAAATTCAGAAAATATTTACGCATTATCTGAAATTCTTTTTTTTTCTGCGAATTTTAGTGCAAAAAATTCGCAAATTTTTCGTTCCAATAAAATATGTTCTTGGAACTCACTAACTTTCTTCTTTTTTTTTTCCAGAAACTAAGTAAACTCCCTTTGTCAGCGTCGAAGAAAATACCCGAGGAGATAATTGAGGCAGTTCGTACAAAGCAGGTTTTAATGGCAGCTTGTGCTTATACTGTTAATGAATATAGAAAGACTGTCATCAATTTCACCCTACCTGTGTCTACGCAAACGTATAGTTTGTTAGCTTCCAGGCCAAAACAGCTTTCTAGGGCATTGCTCTTTACCAATCCTTTTGCAAACCAGGTCGATAAGTATACCTCTGTATATCTATATATATATATATATATAATGTATATATATTTCTTTTTCAAAGAGGCCAGAAAATATTGATTTCGTTTTGAAATCCCGTTCTTTCTTTTTTATTGCTCCTGTTTTTAGAAACTATAAAAGAAATCAACAATTTTTACTTTGTGTGGTATTTACAATAAGTATTAGTATCTTTTAAATAGTATTTTTTTCTATACAATGAATTAGAATATTATTATATTCACAATTCGTAATAATAATATTTTATTCATAATAATGATAATAATAGTAATAATAATAATAATAGTAATAATAATAATAATAATAATAATAATAATAATAATAATAATAATAATAATAATAATAATAATTTATTACTTCATTCAAAGTTATCATTTATTTAGGAATTAAATTATTATTCCTATTTTTTAATTCGCTTGAATTTTGTATAGGAATTATCAAAAGCTGATCCAGTGTTAATTCGAATCGAAAATTAACACTTAATATTTTTGGTGTCCATATTTTGGGTGTCCTTAATATTAACACTCAATAATTAAAGTGTCCCATAAGTTCTTTCCGCGCCACGCTATGTGCGACCACGAGCCGGAACGGAAGAAACTTATGGGACACCCCGATACTTATTAAAAAAAAAAAATTAATATTTTCTATGCATCCTCAATATTTGAAATACATAAAATATATAATATAAAAATGAAAAATCGCTTATTCAAATATCAAGTATGTAATTACCAACAGGAGTTTGGAATGTAACATATATATCTACAAAATATCGAGAGTGTAACGAACTCATCTTTTAATCCTCAGACGTGGGCCTGCATGGCAGCTGCTATTATAATAATGGGCCCAATTTTGTACCTAATTCAGAAACACAGTCCTGCACCGAAAACTGGTGGGAATATAAAACACGTCCAGCTTGATTCCCCTTGGCGATGCATCTGGTATGTTTATGGGGCTCTTCTGCAACAAGGTACCTTTTTTTTTCTAATTGACAAAAATATTAACAAAAAAAAAATTAAGAGAAATTTTCTAATATACGATTTTTTTCTGAATTTCTCTAATTTCGAAAATTGGAAAAATCGAAGAAAAAGAATAATTTTTTTTCTCATTTCCCTCATTTTATTTCATTTTTTTTATCTTCTCCAGGTGGGACACATTTACCGGAAAGCGACAGCGCGCGTTTGATAATCGGAATTTGGTGGCTGATCGTTATGGTTTTGGTGGCGACCTATTCGGGAAGTTTGGTGGCTTTTCTGACCTTTCCAAAATACGACGAGAGCATCGGGTCCCTGAGCGACCTGTTGGATCGCGAGAACCAGGTGACCTGGGGTTTTCCTAGGGACAGTTTTCTCCAGCAATTGCTGGAGAACTCGGATAACGATCGGTACCGGAAACTGCTGAGGTACTCCGAAAAACACAATGACACCAATGACGAGCAACTGCTGTCTCGCGTCAAAGAAGGCAAACACGTGCTGATCGACTGGAGGAGTTCCCTGAAGTTCGTAATGAGGAACGATTACCTGAGTTTCCAGAAATGCCACTTTTATCTGGGTAGCGAGGAATTTTTGAGCGAACCTATCGCTATGATCGTGTCCCACGACAGTCCTTATTTGGGGCTTATCAATAACGAGTAAGTGTTGTGGGGAAAAATTGCAGAAATTATCAATGGGATTTGTTCAGGGATTTTTATTGATTCCAAATTATTCATGAAATTATAATAGAATGATTAAATTTGTTTCAAATTAATTTGACAAATTCGAGTACATTTATATCCACTAAATTAATAGTTCCAATTAATCTATTTTATTAAATTGTATAATATTTTTATTTTATTTTACCGAATTATGTAACATTATTTATTTTTTTCGGTTTAATGATTCCAAATTATTCATGAAATTAGAATGATTAAATTTATTTAAGATTAAAGAGGATGGTCGAAACGGGTTTAATTGAAAAATGGACAGCCGAAAAGATGCCGATGAAAGACAAATGCGGGGACGGAACCGAAGGTAACCAAGAGGCAATTAATCACGAAGTCGATTTGGCAGACATGCAGGGGATTTTTTTTGTTCTCTTTCTGGGTAAGTGATAATATATTAAGTTTCGCTAAATGTGATAATATATTAAGTTTTGCTAAATGTGGAAGTTAATGAATTAGACGAATTTAATTAATTTGTCCGATAAATTTTCAGGATTTGCCTTATCCTCGCTCTTGTTGCTCTGCGAAATTTATTGGCACCGTAAGAAAAAAGCTAGAGAACGAAAACTTATTCGTCCATTTGTATCGTAAATCTATGAAAGTTTGGTAATTTTTCGAAAAATCTATAAATAAATTAGGAGGATAAATGTATCGCAAAGAAAATTGTTATTTTCAACTTCCCAGTGAATTTGCGAAACCAATAAAAATTGCTTCTGTATTTAATTAATTTATTTAATTCATTTTACACTAATGAATATTTCTTCCATCAATTTCCAAAATTTCTTTATTTTCAAAATTTTTTCCTTCTCAAAAAAAAATCAGTTCATCAATTTTAATATTTTCTTGATCACCTTTAAAAAATTGATCTACATAAATATCCAATTAATAAATAAAAAATAAGTAATTTAATTCATTTTACATTTATACAAGCACAGTTTCATCAATTTCTTCATTTTCAAAATTTTTTCCTTCTCAAAAAAAATCAGTTCATCAATTTCAATATTTCCTTCATTAATCTTTAAACAATTAATCTACGCAAATATTTAATTAATTCACCAAAAATATAAGCTCAACATTAATTCCATTTATTTTCACATTAAGAAATTCTCTCCGTCAATTAATTAATTAATTAATTATCAAATTAATCGATTTTACATTTATGGTTCCATCAATTTTCGAAATTTCTTCTTTTTTTTCACACATTTCTGACTTTTCATCGAAAATCATTTTTTTTCAGAATCCGTGAGTTGGCCCATTTTCAGCACCTACGTGCAATCAATCAATGGGAATATCAATTTCCTCGCAGGCGACGCGACGTGACACCTCGTTACGTCACTCCATGCCGGTGCCTTTCAGGTCTGGGAATCGTAAAAATGTCATTGATTGATTCGTCGAGATGGAAGAAAAAGAAAAAAAAAAAGGCGCTTTTTTCACGGGAATTCCCCGTAATTGGATTCAACCGGAACGCGCTAATGAACGGTTTTGCTCGGCGAGAATAACGATCGCGCGGAGCCTTTGTCTTGTTCCCGATTTTCAGTACAAGTGTAACGCAAACCCGACGAGTTTGCGTTGCATTTGGCAACAATTCTCTGGTAAAAGTCTGCGGAATTGCATAAGCGAAGATTATAACAAATCCTCCCACTCGACTCTCGACTTTGTGTTCCATCGGCGGAGGCTCATTCTTCCTCGCATTTCTTTTTTTCCTATTTTTTTTCTCTTCCTTTTATTTATTTATTTTTCTTTTTTTTTTTCTTTTGCATAACGCGACCGAGCGAGCGGATGGAAACTGGAGCATCGAATCCGTCCACTCTCTTCCATTCCATCTTTTTTTTTTCTTCTTTTTTTTTTGTTTTCGCTCGTTTCAGGAATTCCTTCGGTCACACGTCGGTACGGGAAACGTCCAATTAATTAGCACCCGCCCGTTTCCCTTAATCCTCCGATAAGGAGCGAATCCAGTATCGGCAGGACACTGTCCAATTGATAACGCCACCAATTAGCGTACCCTTATCCTGTACCTGTCGAGTCGCAGGTATAAAAGTGCAAATGAAGCGAAGCGCAAGTGACGTTAATCGCGTCAACGACGAGATAAGGATTCCCAGGGGGAATTTATAATTGTGTTCCCTGAAATAGGGGGGAATTTATAATGACCTCGTTATGTCCGATGGGATTTGTTTCTGTAAAAAAAAAAAGAAAAGAAAAAAAAGTGAGGTAGTAATAGTTTCGGGCTTGATTCAATTAGAGTTTCAACGAAAACAATGAATAAAATTCGTCTCTCGAATGTTTAAAAAAATTCTGGAAAATATTGACAAAATATAATAATAATAATGATAATAATAATAATGATAATAATAATAATAATAATAATAATAATAATAATAGTAATAATAATAATATCGCAAGCGTCCCGAATTTGTGCAAAATTGATCATAAAAGAAGAATTTTTTTAAATTCATTTAAAAAATGTATAATAAAATTTCCAATTCTAAAGAAAAAATTATTCGAAATTGTAGAAATTTCTAAAATTGTTTGATATTTTTCATGAAAATGCAAATTTTTGCCATAACATAGATTTTCCTCCTAGAAATGAATGTTGTATTTTTGAAAAAAAAATTAGGAACATTGAAATTCATCCCCAAAATATCGAAACAAAGAAAATTTTTTTTTTTTTTTTTGTGGAAACGCAAATTTTTCCCATGACAAATTTTTTTTTCTAGAAATGAATGCTGCATTTTTTCAATTAAAAAATTAGGAACGTTAAAATTCATCCCTAAAATATTGAAACATAGAAAATTTTTTTTTACTCTAGAAATTTGCCGAAAACTCGTTCGAAAATATTTTATTCAAAAACTTCAATCTCAATTTCTTGAATTTTTGCATTTGCAAGGAAATGCAGGTGCAGGCGTTAAAGGGGTGGAAAATTCCATATTCTTATTTATGGGATCTAGGGGAAACTACTGGAAGGAATTCATTATTAATTTTTTCTCCCCCAAAAAATAAACAAAAAAATAAATAATAAAAATAATGCGAAGAATACCCCATATTCTTATTTATGGGATCTAGGGGAAAGTACTGGAAGGAATTCATTATTAACTTTTTCTCCCCCAAAAAATTAAAAAAAAAATAATAAAGCGAAAAATACCCCATATTCTTATTTATGGGATCTAGGGGAAAGTACTGAAAGGACTTCATTATTAACTTTTTTCCCCCCAAAAAATAAGGAAAAAATAAATAATAAAAATGAAGCGAAGAATAAAAAAAAATAAATAATAAAAATAAAGCGAAAAATACCCCATATTCTTATTTATGGGATCTAGGGGAAAGTACTGGAAGGAATTCGTCACTAATTTTTTCCCCCAAAAAATAAACAAAAAAAAACCAAATAAATAATAAAAAATAAAGCGAAGAAACGGATTCGTGACGAAATCGGCCGACACTGGAGATTCCGCTGGACGAAAATGGCACAGTTCCATCTGAATGGACTGGGTAATAAGTAAATGACTATATAACGATGATGGGATGGGGGTTATCTACCTGGCGACCTTGTGTTTTAAAAAGTCTCATCTCGCTGTTGCTCGCAAACCCCGCGGCAAGAACTACGCCAGTTCCGTACAAGAACGCGCTCGACTAAGACTCTAATCCTAATACGTACGAGATCCGCCGATGCATCGTTGCTGCAAATCTGCCGGCATCGTTTGATCCCCGGGTATCGCTTCGATAAGACGATCGCGATCGCGAGTGCACACGCGGATGTCTCTCCCTCGACGCGCATTTTTTTTATCGGTCCTACTGATAACAACTTTTAGTGACAAAAGTCTCGTGCCCGGAGGATCCAGAGGAGACTCAACCGACTGACTTTCCAGCGGAAAATGTGGTCCACGGTCTTACTCATTTTCCTACCGCGTATGTAGATTTTCTGTATTTTTTTTTTATTCCGTTTTTTTTGGAACGAATGCGGCATTTTTGAAAAAACAAAAATTAGGAATATTCGAATTCGTCCCTAAAATTTCGAAATTTAAGGTATTTGGGGGAGGGAGGGGGGAGAAAGAGGGAGATTGAATTTTTTTTAGAGGTTTCGTGTAATTCTTAAAATTTTTTAGATTTTGAGATTAATTTATTTTTGTTGTTGGGGATCGATTGGATTTATTTTTTGCCGCGAAAATGAATTTATTCTTTTTTTTTTGACTGATTTGAAATTGGCGTTTTGAAAAATTGCAATGTCCAAAATTTTTTGGAATTTGCAAGTTTTTTCGAATTTTCTACAGGTGACAGTTGTATCGATTTTTCGAGAAGTGAATTTTCTTTTTTTCTTTGAAATATTTTTTAAAGCGCATCTCGGAGAAATTTCGAAGAGTGAATTTTTTTCTTTTTCAATATTTTTTTTTTTCAGGAGAATCTTAATAAATTTTGTAGATACAAATTTCGATGAAATAATTTGTAATTGTCAAACGATAATTTTGAAAAATATATTTTATCGATAAAATCGGAGCAATTTCATTCCAAGAGAATTTTTCAATGATGGAATTTATTATTTATTTTTTTTCATGTTCACTTTATTTTTCCATAAATTAAAAAAAAAACTAAATTTTTAATTATTTTTTTTAAAATTGAATTTATCAATTGAAATTCGATTAATATTCAATATATATATATATATATATTTAGGGAAGTAGTCCCAAATAAATCAATCTTTTATCTCAGAATCCAACCGATTCGATCCAACCGATTAAAAATGCGCGATTGCGATAAATAACGACGAAATGACGCAATAAATAAATGAAAGGAAACGTCAGAAAAAGGAAACATAAAATTTGTTGGAATTCAGTATCAACGGGATTCGCGCATTCACGTTACACCGCCGATTACGATCTCTGGCTGCAATCGGTACCCCGACGTCCCGTGGATCTCGCGACAGACGTTATTAACGACTTGGGTGTCAGGATACTTCAACAGTACGTCGGTCATGGGAACGTTGCGTTTTCCCCGACCGGTGCCGGTTTCGTCCTGGCTGCACTTTACGAAGGATCCGCCGGAACCGGTGGCAGGCAGATCGCCGATGCTCTGGGTCTACCTCGGGACCGGGACGTCACGAGAATCGGATTTCGGGACATCCATCGCCGATTGCGGGTGAGTCTGAAATTTTTGTCTATTTTTTTTTTTCGTGACGGAACTTTTTTTTAAATATTGGATTTTTTATATTTATTTTAATTTTAATTGGATAATTTTTTAGAAATATTTCAATTTTCCTGAATTTCCATTTTTTTTCCTTTTTCAATTTCTTCCAATTTCAAATTTTTTTCTCAATTTATAAAAATATTTTATTTAAATTAGCGAGTCTGAATTATTTTTTGTTCGTGACGAAATTTCATTTAAAAAATTGGATGTAACGAATTTTTAGAATTTTAGAATTTTTTAGAATTAATTTAATTTCTTTTAGAATTTATTAGATCGGTGCATAATTAACGACGATTTTTTTCAAGGCAATCCTGCAAAATAATCGTCGTTAATTATGCATCGGACTCAATATTTTATATTGAATTTTTTATAAATTTTATTATATCTTTTAATAAATGATGATTATTATTATTATTATTATTATTAAATATATTATTAAATATACGTTCCGCTGCGCTTTGCAATTGCAGACGTATCTCAACGCGGACGGTTTCCTGGGCGGGCTGACCCTGAACCGGGAAAACACGCGATTGCGTTCGGATTACGAGGACATCCTGCGATTCTACGGGTTCAACTTCGAGGACCTGGACGCCGACGGCGGGAACAACGGCACGGCACCTCCCGATTCGATTCCACCGGCGGCTGCAGCTGACGCCAAACTGGCAACTGCGCCCAGCACCCCGGCGTCCACCTCCACCTCCGCCGCCGCCGCGGGTCGGAATCCGGAGACGACGAGTGCGCCACCCTCCGGTCTTTCGACACCGGAATCCGTCCCCGAAACGACTGCAATTGCGTCCGCAACTTCATCCGCGTCCGCGCCTTCCGACGTTGCGACGAGCCAGGGACCCGATGCAACCGGTTCAACGAGCGCGGGAACCGAAGCCGCAACGCCCGGAGTCACCGAAGACGCAACAACTGCAGTTGCCGAAGATGCAACAACTGCAGTTGCCGAAGATACGACAACTGCAGTTGCAGAAGCTGCGACAACTGCAGTTGCCGGAGGCGCAACAACTGCAGTCGCCGGAGATGCAACAACTGCAGTCGCCGGAGATGCAACAACTGCAATTGCCGAAGCTGCGACAACTGCAGTTGCAGAAGCTGCAATCGCAGCAGTCGCCGGGGATGCAACAACTGCAGTTGCCGAAGACGCAACAACTGCAGTTGCCGAAACGACGTTCCCTGAAATTTCTGAAAC